>JAQIXX010000172.1:0-83452 GCA_034700605.1 Willowsia nigromaculata | reverse complement strand
TCAGTATGGTAGGCTTAGAGAGCAATCAAAATCATCTCACAAAGTGTAAATCTCCCAATTGGAGAAGTATATAATACCATGCAAATTTGAGACAAAGCATAAAAAGCAGTGCAATTTTTGAATTAAAAATATCAAAATTCTGATTTAAAGTACAAGCAAAATAATAATGTTTTACTTTTAGACATGCTAAAAACAGAAATCCATCAAAATAAATATATAACGAATAGTTAAATTGTGGAGTGGTCGTACG
Source organism: Willowsia nigromaculata (assembly GCA_034700605.1). Lineage (NCBI taxonomy): Eukaryota > Metazoa > Arthropoda > Collembola > Entomobryomorpha > Entomobryidae > Willowsia > Willowsia nigromaculata. The sequence continues at coordinate 83,202 of JAQIXX010000172.1, read as the reverse complement.
TATTTCGGTATTTAATATCGTTGTCAAAAAACCCAAATATGCTTTCCAAAAAGAATAATTTTTCTGTTATACTCATGACTTATTATTATCCATAATTAAAGTTTTAAAAAGTTGTGACAAAGATTAAAAGAGGTTGCCTTTCTCAATAACATGCACAAAACGAAAAAGAATCTGTAGTCTCCTTTTTCATTCAGAGCAGACAAAGCAGCAGGAATGTTAGAGAAAATGCTATAGATTTAATAGGTTATCTAAACGTCGTACTTCGTCGTACTAACTGTTAATATTATATGAAAGGGTCGTTCATCAGCATCGGATGATGGTAATCAGTTTCTCTTCTATAGTCAATCAATACAGTATACATGGTTCAATCTTCAAAAATTATAGGGCAATATACCACGACGCTTATGACGAAATGCACATACATACAGTCAAGTTATGAATGAATCATGTCAAAGCAAGCTTACAAATCGGTAGTATTTTAATATTAAACTTTAGGGCCATTTAAAGCAAAAAAGTGTTTTTCTCATGAGACAATTCAATAAAACGGTAAGGTAAAAAACGTTGGTTTCTTTTTCGTATAAAACAATATAAAAAGCCAGAAAAAAAATTCTTCCATTTACGACTCCACCCATCTAATTCTTAATTACAAAAGCATACAAATTACTATACACATTGATAATTATTATTGTTTTGATGAATCATTGCTATCTAACAAGATATATCTCAAAAGATGCTGGCGATAATTCCGACAGGTTTTATGAGGTGAAGTAGACTGTGACCTTTTTGACCTTCTACTTATATTAGGTAATAATAATGATAGGGTAATTCGAATGTATTAAATTATAAATAAAGCTTAAGTACTACTGTTATTTAAAATACATTGGTTAACATACTTGAATATTCCCATATAGTACAGTAGAGTAATATTCTATTTACTTAAAATCGTTGTAATTTGCCGAGCAAGGTATGTGCCATTCAAACTTCACCACAACGTTGTTTCGTGTTTTCGATTGCGACCAAAACTTCTATTTACATATATTGCTAATAACCAAAAGTGACACTTAAAGTGTCGTTTTTAGATTAAATTGCTCAAAAAATAGTAAGATATGATTAATCGATGATAAGGTGGACTTAATATCTTCATTGATATTCGACTTTGCCTGGACTTTCTAACAATTCCCTTCTTAATATGTCGTCGGACATGCGAAGATATTTTGCACTCGTATTGGATCCCGTCGTCTTATCATTAGATTCATAGCTTAAGGTTGAAATTATGCTTTTTATCAAAAAAAAAAAATATATATAACAAAAGCCGTACATAAAAAAAAGTTTAAAAATAAAAAATTAACAAAAAAAATTAAAACTTTGGGAAAAGCAAAAAAAAAAATTCGTCTTAATAAGCTTATAAGTAAGTGTTGAGTATAAAATCCATCCATAATAAAAGCAAACAATATGAATTGACCGCGGACGCAAGAAGTTGGAATTATAATAGTGTTGTACAAAACTAGAAATTGTTTCATTACTGCATTATCAAAAGAATGTAAAATGTAACTGATCTAATTCAGGGAATGAATATTTGGACAGGTATATAAGCGAGTAGAATTAGCGGTACGATCAAATTCAATTAAAAGTAGCATGAATTATGTATGTAGAATTTCAACTTATTAAATACCAATTAAGCTGTACAGTACATTCATTTTCTCCATATTATACTCTATGAAAAGCAATTTGTCAATGACTTTCACCATCCTTATCTCTACTAATGTCTGAATCTGAATGTAACTGAGGAATTACTATACGAAAACAGAATTTACTGCAAGTGAGTTTATGCCTGTCTACTGTCGAGGAATCAAAGAAAGTGAAAGAAACTTTAAAGGCTCGACAGTGTCAATGTTGAAAAAATTGTGAAATACACAACTCAACAATTCAACAAGTGTTTAATGCGACTTTCAGAATGAAGAAGGAAAGCTTGAGGTTCAGTGACAAAATTGTGCATTTGTATTATATTTCCTGTCAATCTATAAATTTAATTCATTACAACATATTTAGCATAATTGTTAAATTAGTAATATAATGTGGTGTAGCAATTGTGATGTATTTAACTTCCATATGAGCTGTGAATAAAGTTGCTATTAATGTACTGAAAAAATAATTATATCTCGGATTCGGTGTCTCAAATCTCTTCCTTGATTGCATCTTTCGCATTTGCACTATTTTCTCCTTGCGCGATCAATTGCTCTACCAAATGCGCATTTCTACTGGATTCCTTTTCTATGAGAAACAACTTTCTTGTCTCCATCTTAAGCATAAATTTTAAAAGGGATGTGCTGGGTGTATAACATATAATAAATATTATACATTACACCTACCTCAGCAGATTACACATAAAACCTTAATCATTTCATTGCATTGGACTTGAACAGTTTAAGCTTGCTTGTTTGTGGGCAGGTCAAGTTTGACAAAACAATAGAAAAACAGGTTGTCTGTGTCTGTTTGCATAACTCAAGGACATTCTTATGGATTCCAGGTTTCCAGTTTTACCCTGTAGTACGCTGTGAAAATATTCAGCATAGCAAAATAGCATGGTTTAACAAAATAAAGCAACAAGTGCGCAGGCGAGGTGTCAACAAAATTTATCTTTAAATGGGCAAGTTAACCACACTATCATTACTAATCACCTTTCGCGTTTTATTCCATTTCTCTGCTTGAATGTGTCCCGCATGGATATATGGAACAACTTTGTTCTTGCAGCATATATTATTATTTTAAACATTTGCATTTTTCAAAGTCAAAGGACGCAGTCATAAATACCCTCAGTCAGTGTGACTCAAGAAATAATTGCAGCGAATGTAAAACATACTGGTTGTCTAACTCAAGGTCATTTTAATGAGTAAGATGAACATCTAAAAGGTAAGATAGGTAATTATGATGCCAAAATTATTGGTTCCCCCTCTCTACTTTCATCTTTTACCATAAATCCTTTACTCTCGATTTGAACATCATGATCAATCAAGCTTCTTGGTTATGATTTATCATTTCTTTTAAATTAATTGCTTCCCTATCCGGGAAATAAGGAAAAGTTGCTTACTTTTGGACACTTTATAGCAGATATTTAATTTTTCTGTGCACACATGGGAAAGTGGAAGGTGTAATAGACGATTTTGTGATTTACTATTGGCTGCGTTGAAAAAAGGTAAGATCGGTAATGAATGATAATGGCTGATGGTGGTAGGTGAACAAAATTGTTGGAATTCGAAGGACGATGAGCAATTTTATGAAATATAAAGTATTGTAAATTGTATATTGCTGAAGAAACGAAGATCACGCAACTTGCCTCTCATTCTCACCAAACCACCGTCATGCATTGTTTAGACTCTTGACTCTTGACGCAACTCAGCCTTTTCTGGAGCATTTTATGAGGATGTTAGCCCTACTACCACCTGCACTTACCTGATTCATCATCATTTGTGTGCTTTTGCCTACTCATGTACGGAATAGTAGTGGTTTGAAATTTAATTGGCTAAATACACTACGCATCCTGTCTGAATTTTATTTTTTCAACTAAAATGTGTTCTTGCTTGCTTGTATAGTCTCATTCTGCACTTGGGTTTGTTTTAGAAGAAGTCGACATAATTTTATGTGTATCGGAAATAGTAAACAGTAAATATCAACCATCTTGCTCAATATACTCAGAGGAAAATTACTTCAAGCTATAATACATTTGCACGGAAAAACCTTACTCAACAAAGTTAAAGAAGTTTGTCAGTGCAAATAAAGTAGCTAAAGGTGAGGACAGACGACACGAACCCTGAAAATAAATATTCACAAATACGAAAGCGTAAGTTGATTGGCGATTGGTTTGTCAATTCATGATTTTGATTTGCAAGTACATTAATAAATTATGAACGTGTAAAAGTTATTTTTGAAATTATTCTAACAACACTTCATCGCAAAGTTTGAGAAATAAAAAATTGCGTTTTGTTAATTTGTTGTGAAGTCTAATTTTGTTGACAATTAGGTATTCGTGTTATAAATGTATAATAATGCAGTTGTAGGGGCTCGGGTTGTTTGAATATCAGGGATAGTTATATTTTTGGTGACGAATGCCACATTACAACCTCAAAACTTGTTCAGAGGGAATGTTACCTCAAAGCTTGAATCTGTGAAAAACTTGCAAATCAACAAATGCGTAGATTTACGAAGCATACAGTACCTGTATACATGCCTGATTTCTTTCAAATTGTCATCCTTCCTTACAGTGGTAAAGTTCATCTCAGAATAAATTATTTTCGTGTTGCAAATAAAACTGAAAGTACTTTGTCCATATTCAACTCAACATTATCATCATGACACACATACATTGTTGAAAAGCATTAGATACATTCGTGTCCACCCAGATGTAGTTTTTCACGATTGGGCAATTTTCAAAATCACTTTTGCTTGCAGAAGGATTGTTTAAAATATATTGTTGCTCGGTTTATTGAGTTTTTGTAATTTGCAACGAAGTATGCAATGTCACATATAGCATAGTCTTATGGGGACCAACTTTTGAAGCATTTGCATGTAAAAAAAATGTTTTTTATGTATGACTAGTTTTTTTCTTCTTCCTTTCTTGTTGGTCACTTCATCTATGTATGTATGTTGAAAAAGAATCAGAACCAAGCAGCATAGTTATCAACGTATACATACCAAGTTAATATATACATTCTATGTGTATATATTAAAAATAATTTTGCAGGACAAAATAACAAGCCAACCTACAGCACGTGCTGTTATATACTGCGTTCTTAGATCTTTACACATCCACAAGCTTGATTAGCTTTTTATTTTTTAGAGCTTGGCTTCGCCATTATCATAGTCGACATTGCAAAGGTAATTCGGCAATCAACCTACATGACTTATCAATAATAAGTATATCTTGTATTGCACTCTGCTCTTTGTATGTGACGACGTGCGACCATGCAATATGCATAGTAGGTATATATTTTTGAACCTACAAAATTTGGAAAGTTGATATGAGCTGTGTTGAGGTTTGAGATTACCTTGTACGAATTTTGGATTGAGACTTCATTCATAATTCACATAAAACTCTATTGGCCTTGTATACAGATACTTACAAAAACTGCGAAACAATATTTTTTGCTGATTCGATTCATTATAAAAATTTTGCCAATAATATTGCAAATTTTTGTTCATATCTACGAATGCAATAAGTCCTTCGTTGGAAAGGGTAATTTGCATTGTTGAAATAAGAATATTTGGTGCAACAAGACTTGTCTCTGGATTTCTGCGAATTCACTCTATATTGATATTGATAGTGTAAATTATTTAAATCCTTCCAGTTTACCGGTTATCCGAAGATTTTCTCAAGTCAATCATGTCAATCCACCTATTCCCAAAAGTCGTATTTTTGGTGGTGTTAATGACTTACATGAAAGCAACCGAAGAATTTAAAGCCACCCATCCTCCAGTGGAGAAACAAGATGAAGAACAACAGCAGGATGGCTACATTCACAGGATAAAAGAGAGTAAGTTGATGCATATAAAATATTAAACTATCTGTAGGCTACTGTATGTGATATATATTCCATATTGTCTTGCTCTGATTGATTCAGAAATATTATTTTAATCATCTTTGTTGTGAGCTTGTTGTTCTTTTTTGTCTTTGTTTCAAAATGGTAGCTTTCGACCTTGTTCCTAGTACAGAAAAATACAGACAGTAAAAAGAAGTAGAGAATCGTTTTAAAAAGGTTCATAGAAAATTCTGGAATGCTTATCTTACAAGTAATTTTATTGTGAAACCAAAAGTGTATATTTGTTTCCGAAGTCTGTTTTAGTATTTCAAATGATTCTTTTAAAATATCTTAATATGTGAATCTATTGGAAAGCAAGCGTCATATTTCATTTTTATAAAATGTAAAGCGAAATGAAATGAATTTGATAATCATTACATATGGAAACTCACCCAAGGCGTTTACAGTGGCAAGATTATAGTAGAATAATAAATAGCGTTAGCGTAATTATATGCAAAGTTCATGTGCGTGTAAAAGTGGCATATACACTTGTCTTTTCCTCTTCCGAATGTATGCAATCTCATTTTCATTACCTTTTTCTTATCCTCCTTGAGTAGCTCAAGCAAGCAATCAACCTTGAATCAACAAACTCCAAAATTATCCATTTCCTATATCATGTTTGTTTGGATTATGTTGCAGGGTTCCGACGAAACTCCAACACACAAGTGTGCTGAAGGGTAGACTGCAAAATGCCAAACCAGGAGGGAGCCAAGGAGCAAGATGCAGGAATCAGTAATTGTGTAACTATGTATGGCATTTAAGCTACCAACTTGTGTTTTTTCTGCCCAAGTTTATCAGAATATTCCATGTTTTCATGTTTACTTCTCTCAATTGGGTGATTATGAGCAAAAGTGTTGTGTAAATATTACGGAAACCTAATGAAATACTTAGAACATCCAGTAATGATGTGTCTATCTGTGATATATTGATATGTATAATAAATAATATGTAAGTACAGATAATAATATATCCAAATATCTTCAGTGTCTTGGTTTTAATCAATTTGTCTGGATTTGAGTGCCACTGTTTTCGACAGTCTACACAACGTGGTTTCTTTCATTAAATAGAATAATGCATGATTAAAGGATTCATGGAAGGGCTAGTAATTTATTAAAACAATGTTTTCAATTTTGTAGAGAATTGTGATTTTATACTATGAAAATGACTATTCAAAATACCTATTTAATATATAATTAACATTTGTCTCTTTTTTAAAAGAAAGTTTGAATGCTTTATCGGAAATTTCCACAATGAATTGGTGCGAATCGGTTAATTTAGTATATGCACAAAATATGTTCATAATATATGTTTAAAGAAAAGTTAATGAGTTTTAACGTGGGATTTTTAGTTCAATAAATTCTATAGATAAAACCTCTTTGTGAAGAAAAACTGATGTATTATTCACACGATCTTGACACTTTGTGAAATGGGCCATGTTTGTACAAAATCTGCGAATTACTTAAGTACTAGTACCTGGGATATTGTTTATTGTCGTTTCTTTGTATTTAGGTACACACACGGCTTCATGGAATCCACTCACTCTAAAAACATTCCCTTTTTCCATTCAAACTCACAGGCAATCAATGAAATAATATGAAATCGAAAGTCTTTGTGGAAACAGTCTTTCTTTGTTCGAATCCATAAACCACAAAATGATCTTAAAATCTAAAGCATTAAGATAATGACACATGTCGATTAAAAAATTCATTATAACATCCAATGCATCGATAAGCTTTTCTTAAACTCTCTTTATTTTTTATTTTGTGCGCAGATAATAGACGTTAAAGAACCAGTTTAAGTAGCGGCTATACGGTTTAAATCTAAGCTCAATAGTATTCAACATCAATAGAGATTACACATTGAAAAACCAAATTTTAATACAATCACGTATTTTCTATTTAAATTCTAATTTGTACATGTAGTTGGCTGTGTGATTTGGTGATCAATGGCATCAAGTTTTTGTTTCACTCATCCTCTGAAATTCTATACTTATCCTAAAATTTGCTGAATTTTGACTAACATATTAAATCAATCATATTATGAATACATAGTGAATTCTTCCACAATTTTTTTTTCTAGTATACCTCACTGGAAATCTCCGCCATAAAAATCAAGCCCACAATCCGAGCTTGTAGAACTGTACCAATTTATTTAAAAATTGAAAACCCAAGTTAGAAAAGCATTTCGAATCTAACCTGACTGAAGTAAATGCATAGGCTAATAATACCTATATAGTGTAATGAACATTAAAACAGTAAAGTCAAGTCTTCATTATTCATATTGCGCTATAAAAATTTTGACAACCAAGAAGTGGTCGGTCACTATATAATGAAATACGGCACACTGTACATATTATATACAAAGAACATAATATACAGTTTAAAACATAGTCAATCAGTCAACAGACATCAGAATATACTCAGCAGTTTCCTCTCTAACCAATTATTCATTCGTAAGTACAATAACTGTTTTTAGTATATACTCTGCGTGTGATAATAATATTATTAATATATGGATATAGCAATTAAGTAATTGATAATGTGCATACATAATAAGTTGTAAATTTACACCAATATAATACTAATAAAAACAATACCGTTCCCACAATACATATCTGGTGAGCTACTATACTACTCTAACACCAACGTCACATTTTGCGTGGTTGGTCTAGAATAAACTTTGCCTGAGACGGTTTTTACTACAACTTGATAAGTCATTCCTGGTTCAAGGTCAGGATCCTCCAGTAAAACCATGGGAGGCTTCTCTTTTGGCACAAATTTTTGCATTGGCTTGTTCATACCTTTTCGGTTGAGGTAGACGTTGAAGCCATCATACTCTCTGTAAATATCGAGAAAAACAATGAAAAAACAAAATTAGTATCATTTTTTGTATCTTCTGAATAACACCAAACACAAAGATTTAGATAACTTTTCTCATATTGCCAGTTTAGCTTCTGTTTTTTGCTATGCTGGATTCACAGACTCAAAAAATTTTGTTTTTATATCATTCCATTTCGTTAAAAGGTTGAAATTATATATATCAACTTAATTTTTTCGATATAAATATTTTATAAGGAAAGATAACAGCATGAAAACACGAATATTAGGAAACAACAATAAAAGTTGCCGACATAAAACACGTAAACAAACTATATTTTAGTTTTTTTTCGACAGGTAACAACAACATAGAACATCGGTTATTGTTCACTTATAATTAAGTTCCTCATTTTGGATAAAATTGCGTGGATCCTTGTTTTGCACGAAACATTTCTGAGAATTTTCCAATTAAGAGCATAATGCATGTGCATCAATATGTAATGCGTTCTAGCGTGCTTATTTTCTAAAGAGAAACAAAACTCGTGTATGGGCATGAGTAAATCGTTTGATCTGCGGATTTTCTTACCCAACTTTATCAGGAGGAGCAATCCACTCAACGAGAAAACCACTCGGGCTATTATCCGACTCATCCTCGTTCATTGTCACGCTAACTTCAACGGGCTGAAGGGGAAGCGTTCTGTACTCCCTGACTAATGGCTCGGATGGTTGATCTTCGCTTATTGTCACTACTGAGATGTTATATGCCCTGCCAGGAGTTAAATCATAGAATCCCGGTTGAACTCGACCGTTTTGATATTCTTGCCGAGATACGACTATTGTTGAGGTTGGACTGTCAGGAGGATCTATTCCCACCTGTTGAAGTGTGAAAACCGATAAAAAGTTAGCGTGAAAATTTATCACTTTTTCGGTACATCTCAAAATCATTATTGCATAAAATCACACCTTATAGAGATCATAAGTTCCGGTAGGAGGCTGCCAATAAATTAGCAAAGCAGTTTCATTGCGGAACCACACAACAAACCTTTCTGGTGGGTTTGGTTCTTTAGAAGAAAATCAGTCATAAATTAACACTTATTTAATGATTTTACCAACTTGAAATTGTAATTTTTATGTAAGGATATTTACTTGTGGTAAAGTTCGCAACAACTGGCTGAGAAACCTCGCCCCTCGAAACTGCAAACACCTGTACTTGGTAACTATTTCCAGGTTCCAGGAAAGAACTCAACGATACAGTTCTGTCCTCAACAGAAAAGGTTTTTGGTTGCTTCTGCTCTAATGTTTGCTGCGGTTGAATATCTCTTTGTTCATCGTAGTGATTGCTATGAATGCTAGGAAGTTGTGAAAGCTGCACTTCAAACTTGTCATATTCTCCATCGTCTGGAGGATCCCACGAAAAGACAGCGTGCGTTCCTGACTTTACTTCGATGGATAGATTACGAGGTGCTTTCACAAATACGCTGCTCAACTCGTCTTCTTGCAAAGGGAAGTTGTCTTCATGAAGCTGCTGTTCATCCTACAATAAAGAATTACAAAAAGTGTGACGTATAAAAGGTTGCCACTTCCGACGCCTGAGGAAAATAAAGCCACTAAAAATGCAAATTATCATGCCACGAGGTATTGCCGGCCATAATTATGCATTTTCACTTCAACTATCGAATATCATAATCGTGCTGAATGTAAAAGTGTGTATTGTATTGTGACTCTAATTTGATTGATAAATTTTGAAAATTAATTTCAAACACGTGAATAGGTAATTCCAATGCTACAAAAACTAGTAGATTAGTAAAACATGTAAATGCAAAAGACAATTCCCTTTATGGTGCAGCCGTGTAGTCGATTTCATTCTTCGAATTATTCATTCGCAGTATTTAAAATTAATCTGATCGATCATTTTCAAAAGCAAGAATACTGAATATCACTCACAGACAAAAATTGTGTTGATTTTTCATTCATTGCGATTTTAATTGAGGACCTTTACGCATCAAATATATATTTTTTTTTCATGATACACGATGACCATGACTGCTCCTCGTTTTGATTTGACTTTGACGTTGAAAAAGCGACCCACTTGGCAAATCAATATGTATAATAATTGTTAAGTTAAGATTTTTAAGCTCATATGCAGCATCAACATAGAATGAACAATATTCAGTATCATTCTTTTGACCGTAAAAAAGACCACGGTGGGTGTAACACTCTTATCGCTGCCAATATATATGGTGGGCAAACTAAACGATGAAAAAGACCTCTTCTGTTTGATGAGCTACCGCAAATCTGCATAATATTCATCATGCGACTACAATCGTACAAAATACTCATGCATTTACTTTTGCATATATCAAATCGAAAATCATATTGTTCTCTCTTTTCTCTCTCTTTCATGCTACTAGAATATCTGGTAGAAAAACTGGATTTACCTGTGCAAGTGGTACCCCATGAACGTAGTGATTGCAGGGTTCATAAACACACGAAAAGGTCAACAGGAGAACACTGACACTGTGAAGTACCTTTGTGCTGGAAATTTTCTCCATTGTTGTGTGAACACAAGTGTGTGGCTGAGAATGACAATCCGAATTGTTGCACAATGCACAGTTCTTTTGCACCGAGAGAAGCACGACACTCACTAAACCACACCTTCAACCATGTAAACTTTTTTTCTCATGTAACCGAGATAGATTGGTGGACAGAGTAGATGAAAACTAATTTGCGGTTCTCCTCCTCTCTCGGAAAAAGCAGAAGCCAAAGTTGTGCTCACTCGAGTGTGAAAAAATTACGAGAGAAGTAGGAGTAGTCGGAACATAAAAATCTTAGTTATCTTGTCATCTAAAAACTTCTAAATACGATGATGAGCTCACACTTGCCCCACTATTAGCCTTGTTACAACTAGTACGATGGATAAGCCAAAAAAAGATGCAGGCATGCAGGACAGGGATGAAGAAGATGCAGAGTGTTTGTGTGCGCGACGGCTTTTAGAAGAGTGCAAGTTTAATAACTTCAGTGACCACCTCTTCTACAAAACTAGCAGAAGAGCAACAATAAGTAAACTAACTCTCTGATGATGAGATGATGTCTTTTCGCTGTTGACGGCTATGATCATTGATCATGATGATGATTCTAAACTGCTGTTGAATTGCTGAGAAGGTGACCAATAAGAAAACGAACCACAAGCTCTTAGAAGCTAGTTTTCATGAAAATCTTGTAAAGAGTAGTATCGTCAACATCACGAACAAGCCAGCTATTGTCGGTGATACTTGATAGTCGTCGTGGTGGAAGAAGTAACTATTATAATGTCTATAAAATCACTTGCACTGTTCTGTAAGAAGATTCCGCATCTCATCTTCATCGGGTATTATTTTTGTGCTTGTCGGTCTTCTTTATCCTTTTAATTGTTGATCAACCAAATAACTTCATCTTTTTCTTAAAAACCAGTCATTCTGAAGGTGTATATAAGGTGGTGGTGATGATCACTATTGAAGAATTAATGTTTATTTTATATTTTATTCGTAGCCACTTTATCGCCAGTTGTCAGCTTTATGAAAATGGTTGTTCATCACTCACTACACACAATCTTCAGACACTCTGTAATAGATAATCTTGATGCGAGTTAGAGCTGAGTTTTGTGTGGTGCAAATAACAACTTAGAGGGCATGATGACATTTGAATACTAGTGATCATAAAACTTTTCCTTCTAGTTTTAAGGTCTTCCTATTATATTATCGTCGTCAGTTTTGCGATTGCAATTGGACGGCTTCCCTTGATGACCAGCGTGTAATTGCAAAGTAATGCGAAAATGCGATGGAGTTGAGAGTTGAGTAGTAGTCAGCTAGCTTGAAGACGAGCTTTAGTATGCTCATTTTATACTGTACTTGAACGCTTACTTTATCCACAGAACCCACGGTCACTGTGACTTATATTTGCAAGTAAATTACCTATTACCGTTCTCCAATTATTCATAGACATTAGGTGCTGTCAGTTGATTTTAAGCTGTAAATAAATGTAGCCATTAAAAGTAAATGAGTGTAGACTAGTGACGACTGAACGGCTAATGTTCACACGTTAAAAATCTCCCACAAGTTCAAACATCGTCGAGGGCGTAAGCGTCTTTTGTGCCACAACAACCATTGCAAACGTACCTACGTAAATCTGTTCACTTCCTTGGCAGTATTTGTATAAAAATATATTTTCACACATTTTTTGGCATAATCATTAAGTATTTATACAACTTGACTTGCAACCGATATATTTTTATGCGTGAAGTTAAAAAAAAAAGATGTTGAAACAATATGCTATATTCCTATTATAGCAAGTAATTTGTCAAAAATGCAGGTTGAGATTTAAAACCGTAAAAGGTGACAGTATAAACATTTTGCACTAAATCCAACGTTCAACTCTATGTGTGCGTATAAACCCCAGCGAACTCTTCACTCGTAGCGTCATCGCTTTAAAATAAACCGTGTCTCTGTGCAAATAACACAAACTTGTCACTTTTGCATGTTGCATGCACTGTAAAACTAATTAGTTTTGGTACGGTGTATATGTAAGCAAGACCTTTTTGAAGGTATTCGTTCAACTGTAATTTGTCCTATCATCAAACGACGCTTATGAAGACAATAATGATGAGGGCCTTTGTGAAAGTCTAGTACATGCCGCGTTACAGCAAACTGAACCCAATCTGCCTTACACTCAATCAGTATACAATGGCATTATGCGTTCTTGCAAAACACAGACAATGCACAATCGTTGATAGGGCATGAGTTTATGTAGCACGTTTTTGCATTTTAACTGTACGAAAATTATGCAAGGGGCTATATAGCTCTTTTATAGTTGAGAACATTTATCACATCACTGTCACATAGTATCACTTTTTAAAGCGACTGGACGGAATCAGTAAATAAATTGCAAAAATGATGATAACGGATACTTCGTAGCAAGTGCATATTTATTTGAAATTTTTTATTGAACAATTGACACAATGGTTCTTCAATGGTAGTTCGATTGCTTCTGTGCTTTGCCACTTTTTAGGATGCTGCCGTCAACATACATGGTGAAATTTCGAAAGAATTTGGGTTTATTTCAGCAAGATTAATAATGGCTGGCTAAACAATGGATTTAGCTGCGTTTAGTTTGAGCTCTTAATTAATAGCCTAGTCTAACTATAGTAAAGTAAGGGTATTACACTATACTGAGGTCTAAATATTTTCCTCTAAATTGAAAAATAAACAAAATCGTGAATCGTTTGTTTGTTTAAGTAAAAACTCGTTGAGTGACTGATGTTTTTACTATTAAAACGTTGCTTGTTACAGCAAATGCGTGAATAAATTGGCAATTATTGAATTGTATGCATCTTGCGAAAAAAACAACGCGAGCTTTTTCATTCTTTAATTTTAGATGCCAGCTTCAGTTTTGTATTGAATTGAGCGGCGAGCGGACCAGAAAATGTGACGATACATATAGGGATACACGCTACTATTGTGAACTTTGTGCATGACAATAGAGGAACAAGCGAATTTACCTTTTTATTATTTGAATCACGAAAGAACTCCCTGGGATAGTTGTATATTTGCTAGTCAGTCAGCTTTCAGTGATCTCTCACAATTACAATTACTTTGCTTTTTCACATTATTTACAGTATGGCAATAACAATATGATATACGATTTATTTTTGTATCCTTTTGTAGTTCAACCTTGTATGCAAAACTTACAATATATACTACAATGAATAAGATTTTGCGAACATCATCATGTTTTATTGAAATTACGATTTACCGAAATAAGAGACCTAAAAATTGGGCAGCAATAAATGAACGTGTATACCACACAGAGTCGAATCTACATTTGTCATTTAGCTTAAAAGCAATTTTCGAGTAATTTCTGGTAATTATATTCATAAATAAAGAACACAATATGCAATCCGTCGACAATGTAGGTAAATGGGAAACCCTTTACAACACGAAAAAAATCAGTACACCCTCCTTTCCTTCCCATCACTTGTTCTTATCATCAGATGAATTATTTATAGCTGTTGTGTGAGTGCACTATCATATTTGTTCCCTTCTAATCATGTAACAATAAGTCACATAAATAGCCTCGCAAAAAAACCATAAGTATGCGTGTGCCTTGTGCATGCACTTGCATAGAACGAAAAGACATGATTGTAGCATGGTGCATGTTATCATATAATATTGATCCCATTGACTTTTGCAGTGAATTCAACTTGTGCAAAAAGCACGTTATCTCAACAAAGGACTGAAGAGACTTGTTCTCTCTTCTTCGATTCAATTTTTTCTAATAAGGAGTTCTTCGATGACTGACAGGCTTCATGGCGCAGTTTAACAATGTATGCCTCAAACACCTAACATTTAAAGCAATCAAATGAACGTACATGTTATAAACAGAGTGAATGCAAATATAAAAAACAAGTATTCCGTTTTGGGCACGACTTTCATGATCGTTGATTGATAACAAAGGAGTCACCTAATCATTATGATTCACCCGACGGACTTGCCAGTCTGCTTGTCTCCCTTTTCGACTTACTCTCGATTGGTTGGTTGGACACCTGCGTTGAGTTATCCTTATCCTATTGCCTGCACCAAAAATTATAGACAGGGCATGACATCAAAGAATTGTATTTTCGCAACAATAACAAATATATTAGAATACTATAATCATTATTGTAATATAACTGTAAAGTTTGTAAAGGATGTATCATATATTTCTAATTTACTCACAGATACATGACTTACTGATATTCGGCGATCCGCATTCACTATACTATAATGGACATATATCCCAATAAGAGAACAAAATTGGCATATTATTATTTTTTGCTTGAGCGAAATGCATACTTTGACATATTTGCAAAGCTTTCTAACATTTTTATAATATTTATATGTTTTGGGCGTATTGTTTTATTGACAACGAATGAAATTAATCAATGCACAAATAGCTGTGCACTTTTTTGGCAAGATATTTACAAAAAGTGATCCAGGATCCACGATTACCGCAACTATCCATTCGCCCATTATGGATTTGTTGCTGTTGCATAACTTTAAAATAACGACTATCTAACCTACTCGTATTTACTTGATGCTTTACCGGTCAGTATAGACTTTTCCCTTTCCTGGACATTTTTGCGGAAAGTTGACGAGAACTTGTTGAAAACAAGCCGGAATGAGATTATGCTTTCATTCTCTCTTTAAATAGATTATGGCAATCAAAATTTAAAAGGAAACGATTGTTGATAGATGTTTACTTTATATAAAGTTGTTGTTGTTGTTGTGGAGGGTTGTATGCCCAATTAGTAATATTTATCGTTTATAGGAAAATAATATAAAACCTTTAGACATCAGATACCATTTCTTGTTCGCTTTTTCCCACATGGTGTTGCGAAACTTAGGACATGCTTTTATTAGCTATAAGATTGGAATCAATTTGAATTGCATGTATCTAAATCAAGAGTTCGAACGAGCATGTGTTGTGATCCGGCATCAACATCGTCATTTAAAACTAAACATCCTTATTCTACATCTTCCATCATTTTATTGCAAAAAATGACTTGTTTACATCCTCATTGAGACACTTGAATAACATTAAAGGATTAGTATTAAAAACCTCTTTCTGTTTATACAATGAACTTCACAACGATATTGATATATCTTGTACATTGTACTATTGTACAACACCTTGAAAGAGTTTTTCATGTAATGTAAAAAAAACTGCATGTTCCTGAACACCTCAAAAATGATAATTAATTAAGTTCATGAGTCCCGCATCATGCGCATGCCTAGAACTAGATGTTATGCACGTGTGAGTTTAATTCGGTTATGTGAAGAGAGTAAAAATATAAGGTTTATGATGCAATTGACATAAAACATGTTTCTGATGTCTGGATTACTTCGGTATGTCAAGAATTGTGCAGTTTTTTCCAGTTTCAAATGCACAAAGAAGATGAAATCATTGTTCATGCCCTATGAGTAGATGCAAGCATATTCTAGCTCATCATGCATAAATGTTACTACGTTCCACTCCGATAATTTGTAACTCGCAACCCTGTAATGTAATGCATATTTTACTTATATAAACTTTAAATGGTGCTACCAGAATGATCTGCCTACAAGGACAAATGTGCATAAAGACAAATGTGTTCTTGCTTGCTAGGGATATGAATTAGTGCAAATATATTTATAGGAGAAAATTCAGTATCTACATTGAATAGTGAGGTAGATTTACTATAATGTACATCCTGAAAGTTGAACTGTGATATTTATAGTATTTTGACACAAGCTAATCTGAAATAACACAATATTCATTAGCATTGTTGCATTATGGATAGCCTTAACCGTGATTAATATACAGCAGTGTGGTCAATTTCATAATGATACCAATATATCATGTAGGAACTTGTAAGTGATCTGGTCTGCTACCGTTGGCTTTACAAGGATTTTTCCTTTCTACTGTCACTGTAGTCTTTAAAGTACTTTAAAATACAAAAAAAAATCTAATTCTTTATAACCCCACGATCTTACGATTCAGCCTCATTAGTAAATGGTATGAGTGACGGACAAGACAGTTGCACGTAAGAAGAAGTCCTCGAACATACCTTGCAACTAACATTTGACTGACAGATAAGTTCATTTATTGCGTATTTGGAGTTTTAATTGAAGTTCATTTATGTATTCACTTCGTTCGTACGCATTATTTTGATAATTCAGACTGAATCTCTTTTCAATTTATTATAGATGTCAATAAAAGTCCAACAATAAAGATCACCTATAATTGCTAAAGTCTAACTGATGGAAAGCAATGAGATTTGCATAGCAAAAAAGTTTGTTGTTGACATGCTGGAACATCAAGCACTGCAAGACATGAGTCACGTGCATAAAACACACAAAGTATGCATAATTAATCAGATTGCAAATCAAGAAGTGGAAAATTTAATAAATTTATCCAGCTTATTTGGCTTTCTGGCTCTGTCTACGCACTAATACAGTTTTCCCCCAAATATTCGCGTAAGACCTGAATGATGAATTTTTGTTCAAAATCCATTCAAACTTATGAAAGATCTCCAGTTGCCCGTAAAATTGGGGCAGATACAGGTCAAAGGTGGATATTGATGTGTTAACAACAACTATGTGGTTCTATTATGAAATAATGAAATGTTGCGTTTTTTGTATTTAACGAGGTGCTAAAACAAGGTGCTATTCTAGTTGATCAAGCACACAATTGGTCAACATATTATGCACATTACATCGCAGGTTTTCAATCTTATTCGTCATAAGTCACAATTCAAGATGTGTAACTTTGAATCGAATGCCAAAAAAGTATAGTTAACCCGTTTCATGACTTGATCTGCAAAACCAGTACAAAAGACAATTATTGAATTTTAAAATACAATGTTATGCGCAATATCATAAATAAAGATACGCAATGGTCATGTAAGATTGACATAAGCTGCAGATAACAAACAATAAGTTGTACCTTTCATTCTTGAATAGAATTTTAGTGTACTTTGTATTAGTTCGTTTCATGGTTGAAATAGTTTATTAGGACATCAAAAGTTTATAAAAAAAGTCCAATGCAGAAATTATCACTGAGATTGAGACTACTGCATCTAACAATGTACACTTTAGGTTCCTTTAGATGCTGGGAAAATCTATGCAAAATGACCAAGCAAAACATTTGCAACTTATTTTTTATATGAATCCAACCAATACTTGTTGCCTAAATTTCTTATTTTCTCATGCCTTATGAATAATATACGATGACACCAAATTGTGGCTTGGTATGACACGATTAGGCATTGTGACATAATGTATTATGTGATTCGCTGATGAAAAGGGAAATAACTCTCCACTCTTCGTGTACTGTGAGACGTGTTCGAGGAAGTTATCAATGTTGTATTTATTTATAAGTAGGCTGGCTCCTGGCTGAATATGGCTTGAGAAGAATCATTGACTCCTTGAATAGCATCTTAAATATATTTCATTTATAAACTTTTATGCCAAATATTGACTTCCATTCATACGTCACGCAATTCATAATATGATAATTGATAATTTTATCACATCATGAATCATGAAGCACAACCAAAGATGATTTAGAGTCGGTGAGAGTTAGGCTGCCTGGTTTAAAGAGCAAACAACGCATATCCTTTTAAATAGTCTCTTACATGCTTACACAACACGGTTCTATAACTTATCCGCGTTTCTTCTTCAACTTTGACTATAGTGCATTGCATCTTAAGCTAATGTGCAAAACTTGAAAAATTCAAAAAGAATTTTAAACCCTCCAATATGGTCCGACTGGTCCGAGAGGTAATTTTAGTCGGATGTAAGCAAAGCAGACGCATACATGAAAAAGTTATCAGAAACTGAGTTTCATTAATTGATCGACGATTTTCTTATAATTATGTTCTAATTAACCACAACCTACTAAACACATACAGACATTTGGAATACAGACAGGAAATTGCTGTGCTAGTAAGTTTGCTATGAATTATACATGCATTGAAATCACATTGAAATATCAAAAGAAGCCCGTTACAGCTCTTTTGATGGCTGTAATTATCCAAAAGTAATAAAATTCATACTGCAACTTGCTGGCCTGAATTGTGTGGTATAGGCATTTTGCACACCTACACGATTCAATCATAAAATGTATCTAGTTGTGAATGTATAAATGGTCATAACTCTTGTTTTATGATGGAGAGCTTCCTTGTAAAAAAATAGTACATGTGAATATCAACCAAAAATTAAAGTGTAATTGATTTGGTTTATATTGCCGAACAGTATGTGTACAATATTGGTAATATGTATAGACCCAATTGATTTAATTTTAGTGCACCAACCTATGTAGCAATTAATTTACTTTTCTATGTCACTGCAAATTGTATAAAGGTCATGAACACAGCAACGGCAGGTACTATTTTCTAGGCGGAGTGCTTGGGCATAATTGACTGACAACAACTATCAAATTGTTACGGCACAATAATTGCTACTTACAGTTTAAGTATGGAATCGCAATCGATTACGTCTACCGGTAGAAGGTAGTAAATAGACATGGTACCTGTAGTTAAAATCTGACGTAGTAGCTGTCTAAACAAAAATCCTGTAAGTACCTTTCCCATTCATGCATGCTTTGTTGATGTGTAATAGCTACGTAGCTACCGTTTATGTTGCATATATCATTTATCCATCAAAGAAAATTGTCTAAATTTGCTGTCAAAATTCTAACTTAAATCCACGTGGCCTCTAAAAATTATTTATTGCGTCATATCTTACGAAAATAAAAGGGAATTACAGTCGCAACGCCAATTATGCATTTGCTTCCGGTTTCATAAGCCATGTCTGTTACAACGCTGAATACTGACCAGATCTCGTATCATTCGCCAGCCACCGTCATTCTGCTGGTTAGCTGGTTGTAGCAAGCAAAATCATGTAAGCCGACATCACAATAATTTTTCCTCATCAATGAGTTTTATGGAAAACTGGTTTCTTATTTCTATCTTGATTCACAATATATCACACATCAACGCATCCAATTACATACATCAGCAGATCATAAAAATGATACCAAATTTGGAGGGATAAAAAAATTATAGAGATGGAAGAAACAAGACATCCTTGTTTATTAATTAGTACGTGATTGCTCAAAATCTCTCGATGCAGAAGTTATTGTTTGATCACACACAAACGTGTTCAATGTACAAGTTGAAGCTGAAAGACACATTGATAGTGTCCATGTAAGAAAATAATGCAAAGCATGTAAACAAGCATCCTTTGTTCGCAACTTTGTAGAATAACAACTTTGTAGAAGTTCCAGTTAATACACTAATTTTTTATAGTTTACTGATAGAAAATTGTATGCTTTATTGTTACAATAAGTGTATAGTAAAGTAGCGCGAAGGTGGTATAAAGTTTGAATGAAATTATCCCCAGAGGACACATTTCTTTTCCGGGTTCATCCTATCTGAGCGGGGACACTGCCAAATATTAGAAAACTCTTCGAAATTAGAAAGCGGGCCTAATATCCTATATTTTGGCGGACTGTGTAAATCTGTCACAATCATATCCATTAAAGCAGATGGGTTCATGTAAGAGCACCAGGACTGTTGAAAAATGAAAAGTTACGAATGCTCAAGACTTAAATTTACGCTTTAAAACGCTTGCTAAGATGCATATGCATACCTGAGCGAACGAGAGAAAGAATATTTGTTCAGGTGTGTATTTCTCCAATCCGGGAAGTCTTGGTTCCGGCTTCCCTTTTGCTTTTACATACAGTCTGTATGCGCCTAAGGCTTCACGGACTCCACCATTATCAGCAATATTTTCTGCTAATGTTCTTCGGCCATTTATCTACATAATGTGGAGAGGAATGCACTTCAGTCGTTATGCTTTTCTGAATGCCATAATTTGACTTTGACTCCACACTTATCATAACATATATCATACATAACCGTGCCAAATTTCTGACCATTGAATTGATGCAATAATGCAAGAATGATGCAATTGTAGCAAAGTGCTTACAGTATTATTAGGTCCGGAAATAGATCCTAGTTCCGGAAACCAGTAGCCGTCATATTCATCCACGAAGCATTGCGCTTTCCCTACAAAATCATCTAACGTGGTGAGACTCCACCATGAATTAAGCCGCCCAGTTTCATCACTGTAACGTCCTATGAGACAAGGAAACGATGATTATTGTGTTTATTAAGTCAGCATACACAATTATACTAATTCAAACAGCCTACCTTCGGTATCAAAGCCATGAGTAACCTTTTTATATGGAAAATTGGAATTACAATGAAAAATTAGTATACCAAACAGATTCAATCACTGTCACTGAGTCAAAGTTTATTTGTTACCTCATGTCCCATCTTAAATTCATATGAAGAGAAAAAAAAACATTAATAAAAAGTTATGTGGCATATATAACACATTATTTAAAACATTACAGATATGATTATTTACCACAGATCCCAATGCACCGTAATCCATAGCCCTAATAAAAAATTACGCCAATAGGTATATAAAATTATACTCTTAACAATGTAGTTTTTCATTAACATGCATATTTTTCAGCCCACCTCAATCCCATTCCGATGAAAGGTTCTTGAAGGAACCCTGCCGGTATTGCTGTAAAAATTGTAAAATAATATATAGCACCTTTCATTAGCACAAATACCATCTTATGCTTTTGTCAAATCATTCTTCTTCTTACTAACTGCATTCAGCTCATCATCATAAAAGCAGTCAGCTTCAGCTGGAGAATCATCGGAACTAGTCCACGTCAGATCAACTGGTAAAGTGAATTCGCTCAGTTCTTTCTCAGAAGACCATTTCATCAGGGTAATCATGTTGCTAAAGAAGGAGTCACTAGTAAACTTTAGTCCTTCATAGTATGCATTAACCATGTCCGGATCAGGAAGCCATTTCGGATAGCCAAGGTAAGCTTTAACTTTGTCTGCCTTGAGGAGTGCGCGAGCCTTTGTATTCACATCCATCCAATCGAGGTGTGTCACTATGTCTTTGAAGGACTGGATTATAAAAGTAACAAGCTCGCGTGCCTGACATGAAAAGTAGCAAACAAAAACAACTCAATTAACACTTTAAAATTTGACTCATTATTACAAACTTACTGAGTATTTGGCGAGCGTATGGAATTGTGAGAGCTGCGTAACTAAACAAGATGAAAGCTTTGGAGAAATATTCATGAAATAATATTTGCAGACCTCTTCTATGATTCCATTTTTGACGTATCTGAGAACATATTTATGTGTCATCGCATACGGCATTGCCTTGTCTAAAAGATTGACGCACTCTGTCCGTCTGAAAGTTATAAAATTTTGTTCTTGATCGTATGAACAAACGTGCCACTTTCTTAGACAAGTGGGACGTAAACATTCATGATTTTAAATTTATAAAGGGTCTTTTTAACCTGTTGGGTGACGATTCAGTTCCATCAACTACTGCAGAAAATGTGCTAAAGTAGTCCCTGAACTCTCTTGAAATGTCTTTCCCGAACGTGTACAATAGCTGCCACATCAAATACATGTCTTTGTGCATAAAAGAAAATGCTCAAAACTACTTTACATTGTAAACATTTTTGTGAAGGAGCAACCTCATATATAGTGATATTAGGGCAAATTTTCTTACGTAATTCATCCAATGGTGTTCGCACAAGTATATTTCCGAGCTTTTCAATATATTGAATATCATTAACATTGACAACAAAATCCTCTGTAATTTCAATATCTGATAGTCCTTGGAAGAGAGTTTCTACATACTCCGTCCAATTAAACTACAGAATAGAATCATGATCGTTTTATAAAATGATTGCTCTTGTTCTGATTAATATCCTCTGAATAAATTGAATGTTCGCACCAATTCTCTTTTGTGTCTAAATCCTGAAGTTACATTTACGGTTGCAGCATTTCCAAAATTTCCTCCAGAACCAGTCTCATTGTTAGGCCCAAAGACACTCTGATTGCTGAACATGCGATTAAGTTCTTTCAATGTAAGAAGGTTGGCCTTCTCTGGTTTTGACATATCTTCCAAATCAGTTGAAGACTTAATGCAAACAATGAACGGTTTGCTATTATGATTTGGGTTGATACAAAACTCTAATTAACATACTATTATGCGCAGTTTTGTTGTACCAAAGCGAATAGCTGATCAAACGCTGATATCCTTCTTGTTGCATTTCTTATGTCCTTCATATACTTCTCAGGTACTCCAATTTGATCGCCAACTTTTAAAAATACTTTTCTCATAAGTGACTCGTACGCACGAACAATATTGGGAGAGTATAAGAATGATGCTTTAGGGATTGGCAGTTCCGGTTGATCTATCTACGACATTATTTTGTTAATTCTATGCATAAAAAGTTTTCTTTCGCTCAAGTATTTAAAAAATCCATATTCAACCGCTTACAAAAATTTGATTCATTGATGTGTTGTAATAACTTGGACCAATACTCATATCAAAAACGTAATCCTGTCCGGTTTCCCGATGAATTGTGGCAAGGGTTTTTGCTACTGAACGCTGAGGATCAATTAATCGTTTTATGAGATCGATAATAGGCTCCACTCCGGCAGACTCAATTGACTCTTTTGAAGCATTAAGAAACGGTGTAAATATATATTTGCTAATAATATAGATATCCTTGTGTATATTGTGTAAATGAGGTGAAAGCTACGGTTGACTTACCCAAGTCTATGCAAGAATTATACATTATTTTCATTTGCTGGAGTGCCTCAATGTCATTTCTGGTGATACCCTCTGTTATATCTGCTCAGTTTTAGGGAAACATTTTTTCGTATTCGAATTCGTATTGCAGCTAGATTTTTAAGCCTGATTTTATTTGAGAAGCAGCCTAAATTAACGAAGCTAAGTTATAAGCTAGAAGCAGTCTAAGCAAAGTTAAAGCATGAAGCGAAATATGTTGGCTCTAGTAAACAACTTTTGGCGTAATCTAAAGTAATCGTTACCAATTACTTTAATGTTTGCTTGTGTTAATGCAGCCAATTATAGTAAAGCATAAATGTTTTCAATGACAAATGATTATTTAAAAAGTAACCTCTTAGATGGCCAACAATTCTATTCCTCATTATTGTCGTGTGGTCAAATTGGGCAACATTTGCAACCGCTGAAGTGTCAGTAATCCAATTACCACAAGCAAATCGATGGAAGTCAACACAAGGATCAACCGAATCATCCATCGTTCGTAAAAACAAAGTTGCTGTCCTGGTACATTCTTTCGTGCGACATATCTCATATGGAGCTGTAACGAATTACAAGATAATGCTTCAAGCAACACAAACTTTTTAAAACAATATCTCTCAGATTAAATCAGAACAGAAGCAAAAAAACCGCAGCAATGATCTCGTGGATCTCTATGAAGCCTCATTATGATTATGTAAGCAGAAAAGGTACTAAAGCACTAATACCAATGATGAACCTTTATAAAATAATCCATAAATCCAGCTAATCTGTACACTTACGAAAAGTTTTGAAATATAAATACCCGAGAGCCACTATCGCTCCTATGAGAATGAAAACAATAAGACAAATGGTGCTTATTCCACATGTTAAAATTCTCGTAGGAACTAGAAAGTAGAATCCGCTATTAATGCTTCCTCTGAAAGTACAAAAGTTTCCTTTTTAACCCACCCATTAACGTGCTGTATGAATCAGAAAATGTCTGTGAGAATTACTTATTCGTGGAAGATTCAGTTTCAATTGCACAACTAGCACTGGATCCTTTCCTTTCTCCTGTCGTTGTACTCAAATCTGTGATATCACTTCGCGTATCTTCTTCATCGATAAAGTTTGTCTGAGAAGTTCTTCGATGATGAGCATCCAAAGGACTTCCCCCGCTATTGCGAATTGGTAACTCGAGAAAATGCATAGCTTTTTATTTAACGTTCAAACACGTGAACTTATGAACTACACTACTGTACCAAATTGATAGAGTAAAAGTTTCTTGAGCGAAACAATATTTCCCTTTAACAATTCGCGTAATCTAAAACTCATGTAATTCATGAAAACCACTTAAAACCAGGTATCTGAATTTGTACCAGATAAATTTTATTGTTTGAAATATTCCATTATACACGCTTTCCTTAAAATTATCCGGGTTTACATCCACAAAAATTTTGATACGTTAGCACTAAAGGTTTCCTCAAGAGTAAGCTCATTATTGATCACATACTGTCCATTCCAGAACCTTTCGTTTCATAAAAAATAATTGCCTATGTATTTATTGAGTTGGGGAAGGTAACACCATCATGAATCACTAAAAATGTCTTTCGTTCTTGTGCGATCACCTCACAATATGTGTTTCTGTAAATGTTAAAATTGCTATGTGCCTCTATTACCTCCTATGTGCGTGCTAGTATTTTACGTACATTTGAACTTTTATTATGACTGTTCAGCTAAGTAATGCTAATGAAAATCGAGAAATATACCCACCAAAATTGTCTTGTATCATTAAGGTTCTAATAGGCTTTGAACCTTGGAATGCTTTTCTTTTTTAAACGAAATCGTTGTAAGATGATCTATGAATGCAATCTCAATCTCGGTTTTAGTAAGTTGTGTGTGTTTTTTGGACTTTTGACTTGCACCAATACTGAGTAAATAAATAAAGACGCTAATTTACAAAAACTATTACCCAGTACACAACCTTTTGCTGTTGTACTTCATATTCAAACAGAAGTTAAAAGAATTAAGTTTAAATATGACTTCAGTTGTGACGGTTGTGTCATTACAACAAGTGTAATAAAACTAATGGATTGTTTGGTAGTAATAGCTGGTACCAGTATCACTGAATTGACCATAAGATGCCATCTTAAAATGCAGCAGACATTCAAGGTAACTAACTAGATTTTGAAAGGGAATATTTGGAATCATTCTATTTTACATAGAAAATGTATTGTGCTTACTTTAACAAGCCAAAACATATATTTCATTATGATTAATAATTAGTCTTGTTAGCAAACTCCTCTAAGTTACACTGTCCATCATGAGCTACAGGCATGCCATTTTGGAACTTAAAAGCTTATAAATATTAATAAACTTGTTTCTCAGTAATTCAACAAAAACACAGACAGTTAAGTAGTGTATTGTAAGTTTTTATACACATGTGTACTTTTTATGAAATTAGCACTTTGGAATGCGAATAGAGTAAAACGGGAAACGAGAATACATGATTTTTAAAAAAACATGGAAATATTTTCAACATTTATTTCTAAAACTTCCACTTATCATCATATGATGAAACTAAGTATAGTCTATGATTTTTGTAAACTAATGGAACAACACCATTGTATCCTCCTCTTGGGACTCCGCTCTATATTGTTCAGTTAAATTATTAAGCATTTTTTAAAAATCGCCCCTCATTTTCATAAAAATGTACATAATATACGTATGCATTTCGGCTTACTTTAAAATCATTGATTATCCCGAGGTCGTTGGCTAGTTTCATGTATTCCAACTGACTCCGGTACGAAAGTCGGTAACTTTTTGCAGCGTTATTAGAGCTTTTCATTGCAATAGACACTTCTAAATGTTTCATAGATTTTACTGGGAAGGATGAATTGACCAGACTGAAGAAGATGTTGTCGTATGAAGTCTGTTTAGAATACAAGGAAATGAAAATGACATTGATCGAAAATTAAAGTTAAAGCAATGGAATATGCAAATACACCTTTTTCAGGAAGGAGAGATCATGGGATGAAAATGAGAAAAATGCATCATTTAGCTTGATTGTGGCCAAGTATTTATCAAAAAATTGGCCCCTTAAAGAGAAATGATTTGAGAATTTAATTTCACTTTTTTTAATTTTAACTCTAACTGCTACTTTAGGGAATAGAAAAGATAAAAAGTTGAAATATTTTAATGCGTATTGTACTTACTGGCTTACCCCTCTCTTTCCATAAGTTTTAGTTCGTGAGATCTCTGGGTGTACACATGCACGATCCTTTCTTTGCTCAGGTAATCTCATCCAATCATCCCAAAATCTATTGAATAATGCAAAAACATGAATAACTAATAATAAAAATTGATCGTTTCATCTAGTCCATTAAAAAATACTCTGAGTTTGATTACGCATTTGGCCATTTTCCGCTCAATTCATTCCATAATTCGTTTGTTAGCATCCATCCTAGACCTGCAATGTAATGTAAGTAATAATTTAGGAATGATTCCAGGTTTTATGTATACTTTATACTTTGTTATTGGTGTAACCAAACTGCGGAATTTCATATTAAGGAAATCTGACCTGGGAAAAAATCTGTTCTGTATAATAGTTCAGAAGCTTTTGAGTCGATCAGCTCAGGCATCCCAATATCATTGTATGCGCTAACGCACCACAAAGAGCTATCTTCATACAAAAGTGGAAGCGTGGCCTTGAAATATTCGAAGAAGTCGGGCGCAATGTCCAAATCATCTAAAGGAGCAACGACTTGAAAAATTAATTACTACTATCTATAGTGCCTATAAATTTTTGTGTCATTATCAATCAATTTGTGATATGTATTTTTGCTAAGTATAATAACATTTATGTATAATGGAAAGGACTAGAAGTAATATTCAAATCCGCCATATACCTTCCAAAACGATAACGTTCTGAAAGCCAAGTTTTTTGAACGTATAATTCAATGCCCAGCCATAATGTGCTGAAATCAGGTAGTATCCTTTCATATGACTGGGAACATCAGTCAAATTAGCCAGAGTTGTCTCATAGTTAGGATGCTGAAGATAAAACGTAATCGAATTATTAAATAATTATTGCATTTCTTATTTCAAATCATATTCGTTATTAATGCTAGTATCTAAGTCTTTAATGTAGTCAACACGTCATACAAATTTATTATTAGAAGACGCAAATAGACACCGTACCGATAGATATGTGAATTTTTTCCCATATTTTTCTCGGATCTCCGAGTTCAATTGCTTTCCATTCTCCCCACAGTCATGAGAAACTATTATAGGAAATGATTTAGAATCCGGTCTATAGTTTAAAAGTTGATCTAAGGTGCGCGTTACACTGTAGCGATCACAAACCAAAACCAGAACAGCAATTTGATTGATGGAAGAGTCACTAGTAACAGCAACAGCAACTTCACTTGAGTTTACCCTTGGAAATTTCTTTTCAGAGTAATTTATTATTCCATTAGGTTTTGTCACAGATAACAAGTAACAAAATGTGATTGCATATATTCCAATTAATATGAGACCAATATGGCGTTTAACCAGCAATCTGAACTTAAAGTAATTCATCTTCGCCTACATGAGTTTACTTTAAAATTAATGACACTACCCCCTAGTTTCTGTGCTTAGCAATCTTATCACATGTCATTGTCCCCGCAGGTGGAACTTATTAATTAGCTTGGTTTAAATGGTTTCCTAAGTTGATATCATGGCAACCGTGATTGCATTGCGGCTTTTTGTTCCAAACTTCGTCTAACCAAAACCGAAAATGTATGCAGTAAATTACTTGCATAAAAATCTTCTGAGACGCTGTCTCATAGAAACACTAAACTGATTGCTTGGAAATAATTTCAAGTATGAATGGAAGTGTGTGATATGTTTAATTTAGGTTTTCGATACGCGGAATTAGTGCAAAAACTTTTATTGTACATTTCATTGAGTACATATATTTTATTGTTTTGTATATCACGGCTTTATACATTATTCGACACTCTTATATCTAATAATAGGTCATCAATTTATGATGTAACAATGAGTGAATAATATTCATCTATAAACTGAAAATGTCTTTTATTCATTTGATTTTATTACGGCAAGCTTTATAAGGAATTGATATTAAATATTGTAAAATGCTCTTGTTTGAAAAACAATAACCTTAAAACAATTTAAATTTCTTTGTCGCTGATGTTGTAGTTGTAGGTGCCGGTGTTGTAGTTGTCGTTCCGTTATTGGTAATGTTCGTAGATTTTGGAGATGTAGTAACCTTTCCAACTTTGAAAATAAAGTTATTCAATTCAGTTATTTTTTCACGAATGAAATCAGTATCATTTCGGATGGTTTGGTTAACCAGTAGCTCTATATCGGATAATGATTTTTTCATTCCCTTAATCTCATTATGAAGCCATTTGAACTCATTCTGCAAAGCGGTTGTGCTATCTTTCTGCTTTTTGAGCTCCCCAAAAATATTCTCAGAGGTTCCCTTCACACGACGGACTTCACTTTCAATGGCGCGGATCCCGTAAGAAAAATAACTTTATAAATACTATGGACATCAATGATACTGTGAACTGTGTTGTACCTTAATCTTGTCATATAAACTATATAAATATTGTTTCAAATCTACAACGTACGTTGCGCTGTCGGTATTTCCACTGCAGGATATCCACCCAATATTTAGAAAGCAG
Organism: Willowsia nigromaculata; assembly: GCA_034700605.1. NCBI lineage: Eukaryota > Metazoa > Arthropoda > Collembola > Entomobryomorpha > Entomobryidae > Willowsia > Willowsia nigromaculata. The sequence continues at coordinate 53,899 of JAQIXX010000172.1, read as the reverse complement.
ATTACGAGAAAGACGAAATTACACAAACGAAACAGGGAGAACATTTTGAATTAAAAATTGAAGTGCTTTGAATGGATAAACTAAAAGTACAGAGGCAAACTTTAGAATGTGGCATTTTTAGCTTCATTACGCTTATATAACAGAATTTGATTTTTTGGAGAATTTTCCGAAGACTAAAATTAAAATCTTGCGGTCTACAAGATTTGAAACCTTTTCCGGTTAGGTATTCATGATATTGAATTTTGATTTCAATTGCCAATTACAATACTTCCTGGATGTTGGTTGTGGTTCGGTTGCGGTCTTGCTGTGCAAAAATAATTTTGCATTAGAATGATTTTTTGTATTAAAAAATCATGCATTACATTTGCAAGCTGAAACATTGCCCATAGGGGCAAATGAAAGGAAAACATCTTAAAAGTATTTTATTTTATTGTATATATAGGTATGTATGCATGAAAGGGAAGAAACACCAAATTTTTGCACGTATAGTTTAAGTTAATTCTTTTTAGAAAGTCTGAAGTTCTAACTGCACAGCTAAATTCATGGCCTGTGTTGCTACGATTTCAACTTTACGGAAAACGAAGCAAACTTTACATTAACTCAGTTCCGATTCAAGCATGAAATTTAAATATGACGTCAGATATAGGGTTACTGTATTTACTTTTGTAACTCGTGAGTCTTGACATTTACATTGTTAAGTAGGTAGGACTCCACAGGTGCAAATGGCCAGCGACACATTCATTCTGATAAAGTATAATCAATAAATACTTTTGTTTATCCACATTTTATTTTGCAATGAAACTGTCAAATTGTTTATTTGCTCTCAGCTTGAGTAAACCTTGACCGTAGTATAATCTGTTGACAGTGAATTAAACAATGAATTAAAGTTGAAGTTGGAAAGAACAGTGACACGAGTATTTCATTGACTAGTGAATGAAACCAAGGACCTTACATGTATAGGAATAATGAAACCTCAATGCATAGAATTTAAGCCAAAATTTTAGAATGGTTAGCAAAAATACTTGGATTTTGTAGTCTATTCACTGAACGCATGGGTAAAATGTGTCAAAGATTCAAATTTCTCCATATTTTAATCCTTTATTCAGAAGTAGTGCCAATTTTATTTTGTGCCTGTGTTCCTGTATATTTTTCTCCGGGTAGTGGAGCGAATGACAATTTATTCTTCACTGAGAGAATTTTTCTGGACAAGAGCTCATGTCACATCCAAACCTTTATAATTGACATAACGCCATTTCTTGAAGATTCTTTAATAAAAATTATGTCATTGCATCCCAACGGCATTGCACTTTCAGTGTTTAGAGATACTCATAATTTCAGTCTGCCTGAAAATGAATGCGATTCGAAAACTTTTCATAAACTAACAATGCGAAGCAAATGCTTTCTCCATTTGTATCTGTCCACTGCTCAACAAAATCCGATTTTGACCCTCTCGTCCTTATCCTGTGTTACCAAGCGTGAACCTGCGGACTACATCATATTTTATATCGATTCTCTTACTAGTGGTGATGTGGAGGATATTACATATGGAATTTCAAATTCATTGAGGTATGGTTCGTATACAGCCTCTATCATTGCTATTATTGATTTTGAACAAGTGTATTCCATTTGTTATGCTTGTATCCAACAAATAAAACGGTTTACGCCTCAAAAAGAAACAAAGTCAATCTTATGGAGATCAAGTGAAAACTTCAACGGGGCATATATTGAATTGGATGCGGACTCATATTTCAATTTTGAGTATCAAGCAAAGCCAACTTGCGACTACAGTACGGCCTACACCTACTATGATTTACCTCCCCCAAAGGAGGTTTGCGTTCTCTTCAAGCTAAGTTCTCTCTTTAATTTCACTTTTGGGCACAAGTCGAGGGGTGGGAATATTGTTGAAAACATTTACGCTAAAGTTGGCTACAGGAAAATGCTATCAAAGCTATTACTCAGAAACGTCAATAAAAGAAATCGAAAAATCGTTGAAGCAAGCTTTGGATTTGATCGGTGGGCCTTCCTAGTGGTTACTAAAATTCCTCGGGGATCTCAAGATAATTCAGCGTTAACAGGACCACTGGATTCCTATACTTGGCTAGCCTTGATTATTTCGTACATGCTTATGTGCATGCTATTGTTTTTGCCTGTAGTGTTAAATAGTATTAATCATGCTCTTAAACTAAGTAATTGGATCCTTATGCCAATGAAGCAAAGGACACAACATGCAACTAAGTTTTCTGAATCAATCCTTATAGCGTTAAATGTATTTGGTTCGATAATGGATCAAGCCCTATCACCAAAATTTATAATGCTTTGTTTCAAAAGCTTTTCAAATTCCGTACTCATTATTTGGAGCTTTTGGTGCGGTCTTGTACTAATTGCTAGTCAAGCATACAAGGGGAAATTATTTTCTTTTTTGACGGAAACTACTATTCCTAAAATTCCTATCAACTTGGAAAGTCTTGTAAGTAGTGAGAAAATCATTACTACTTTCACATCTACATTTATGCTTTCAGGAGAAAGCAGGCTTCGTGCAGGGAAGGGGGTAAGAGATGAAAGATCCTTTCTGCAGGTCTCTACCCTTAAAGATATTTTGGAGGAGGAGGGAAGTATAGCCGGCTTAGATTACCCATTTTTTTTATCTCACCCTCAACAAATCGCTTCAGTTTACACCTAACCATATTGGAGATCTTTATGGTATATTTGATTTTGTTGCAAATATATTCCTGAACTATCATCCTTATCTACTTCCCAAGAATAGCACATTCAAAATTACAAATGTGCTAGATGAGTTCAGCGTATTAGATTCTGCTAGAACAATTGAAATTGTAAAATACTTGTTAGATCTTCATATTTCAAATAAAAAATGGATCTCTTTTCCTATCATCATTGAAGACTTTTTACAGAGGTGGCCATGGACTGTAGACAGAAATTATTTTTATCCTGTTCTCACTAAATACATCGGTCGGTTTTCGCAAAGTGGGCTGTATTCAAGGTGGGAAAGGATTCGCGATGACTATAACTGTCTCAGAAGTATTTATTCAATTCGCTATCGTCTAGCTCAATTTTTGAAGGAAAATGTGTATAAAATTATATACCCAATACGCCCTAAACTATGGTTTAATTATTTTGTATCGGAAGCATCCGAGAAAAGGGTGGCGTCTACCCCTCAGCCTATTAAGCTGTCTGTATTTGTAATTGTCTGGATATTTTGTGGGCTACTAATATGCTTCTCTAGTTTCATACTTTTTACTGAAATGTTTTATCATACCATCGACAAATAACGTTCCTTAAACCATTGATGTTTTGTCCTCATGCTAGTAATAACCAGACAAATTAATAATAGGAGCTCTTGTTACGATTTTACCATGCAAGTACAGCGTGTTTGGCCAATATTGTATCAAAAAGCAATTATGAATGAAATTTTAACTTTACACACTAATTATAGCAATATGTATGTAGATTAGCTACTGGTGTATCCTATATTTACAAGAAATGTCTAATTATTACAATTATAACAAAGTCATTCATGAATCAAGATATTGTCAAAATACAAAAGAAAAAATGATGATAAGCAATTTTACAATTACTTATGTTTCATAATTCCTATAACTGTTTAGCGACAAAGGAGAAATAGTTTCCTCGTGGAAAGAGAAAACCGACCTACAAATTACAAGTTGATGGAAACAGTTGAGAAAAAGTATAGTCAGTCAAAACAGTCTTTGTAAATAAGGCCGCAATTGTTCGTAATTGTATTTTGAGGTGTGTCCCTCTTATTGTCAATCATAATATGATTATACTATATTATAGTCCTTCAAGTGTTTTATGTATATAATGTGCTGTAGAATAATACAATAAATTACAGACGTGCACAAATTGATCTATATTATCACGAGTATTGTATCCAAACTCTCCCAAAAGCTATTATTTGTAATAATTATTTATCATTCCATAATTTGATAAAGGTTCAATGTGCACTGTTAGTAATCTCTGTTTCACCAAGCGAATCTCATAGTATGATAATGGAAAGGAAATTCATAATTTTCTAACATTTAGCTACATTGCAGCTATCTATACTTCGTATTAAAAGAATCAACTAGCTGTTGCACAAAAATCACTGAAAATGCTTCTACTTAAGATAATTGCACCGTGGAACATTATAACTTTGGCTATAATAATGATGACGCAATCTAAACCAGCGATGTCTATGAGAATAAATTTTGATACCCTGAAAACCATAAGTGAAAGCGTGGAAAGCCTATTCATACAGCTGAAACAGTGTCATTTGCAGGTTTACCTTGATCCTCACAGTGAGTTGGAGCAGTTTCAAACTTTGCACACAATATTAAACTACTTTCAAGATAAAGGGGTCACCTATGCTATTCAAAGAAACATTAATCTCACCATTTATCTTGCGGATAAGTCATGGGCTAAAGTAAAACACAACTTTTTGCAAAGGAGCAAATGTTTTGCACACGTATTTCTGGAAGGGAGGTTTTGGTCACATCAACGTCCCCATCTTCAGGTGACGCTGCAGCAAGAAAGTTGGCCAGTTAATCCGGATTATGTAATATTTTTAACGGAGAAAAGTTCATTTTCTTTTACTATTGACTTATTCCACACAGTTGCACCTTCTCATTATTTGGGATTTTGCTATGCAATTCTGAGAATGCTGCAAGTGTATTCTATAAACCAAGCATTAAGTACAGTCGCGCATTCCAGTCGAATATATGAACTGCCTGTTGAAATCAGAAAGTATTTCAAGGATGTGAATATGAACCATAAATTTATTTCTTCAGATTTATCAGACTATGAAAAACAAAGGAATTTAAAAACTTGTGATTATAGTACAGAGTTCGGGGTTCACAATAGACCGCCTACTGTAGAAGAATGTATCTTTAAGGAACTCAGCAAAAGCATGAACTTCACATATCGTCACGGAGGCGGTGGCTATGCATTTGTGAGACGAAGGCAAAGCTTATCTTTAGACTATTTAAATAACGATATCAAACCAAACAGAAGACAAATAGTTGAACATGGTTTGGTATTCGATCAATGGGGATATCTAGTAGGGAAGGACAAGTTAAGTGTGTACGACACAGGATTAATTGGCCCCTTTGATTTACTAACATGGGCTGGAATCGTTTCTTCCGTGCTAGGGTTATCAATTCTATTTGTTATCACAACTGCTTCGAAAACTCTTTTAATGCCTCCAATGTCACCAGTGACGAGAGTCTTGTTTCATTACGAGCATGCGCCTTTTCATGCGGTGGAAAAGTCTTCGAGGATCCTGACGTATGTCATTGGATCCTTGCTTGACCAAAGTGTAATCTCTTCAATGTCAAGATTAAGACTATGGGGCAACTTTAATAAGTCATTGACAATGTTATGGATGTTTTGGGCATTCTCCGCATTTCTATTGGGACAACTTTACAAGGGTAAAATGTTTTCATTCCTGACGAAAGCACCTGAACCGGGATACCCGAACACCTTAACAAATCTCGCATTAAGTGACATCATGATTGCAACTTTCACGGCAATGTGGCATCGAGACGGAGTGAATTCCATTATTTTATCGTATTTGAAAGAAGTTATGACATCAGGCGATATTCATTATCCCAACTATTATGAAGATTTCAATCATTCTCTCAAGTACATCCCTGCTTGGCTAAATGGACTTCGTCGTTTCTCTGCAGATTTATACCTCCAGGAACATAGACATTTGCTTCCGAATGGAACCATTGATTTTGAAGAAATCCCAGCTAGTTTTGCATCCTTTGACTACCTAAAGCATGTGCATATGCATAAGAAAGTTTTGAGTTTGTTTTCACCAAAAAAGTGGCTATCTCCAGTGCAGACTGTTGATAGCTATATGTCCACCATGCCGTGGACAGTCAACAAAAATTATTTTTATCCTCTTTTTAAACGTGGACTTAGTCAAATTTATGAAAGTGGCTTGTATAACAGATGGGACGGATATCATGATAGCATTAATGGTTTAGACAATTTTTATTGGGTGGAGCATTTGATTAAAGAGAAGGGAGTGAATAGCTCGAGCATTCATACATCGGTTTCTAAATGGAAGTGGCATAATTACTATTTTTATAAAGAAACTAATTCGAAGAATGAGCACGTTTTCGAACCTGTTACTATAAAAGTGTTGAATGTAATATGGATACTATCAGCAATATTATTATCTTTATCTGCAGCTTTGTGTTTCGTAGAAATTATAACTAACAAATCTCTGGAAAGAAGAAATCAAGTGAAAGTGCTGTTTTAAGTGCTTTAAAACGTTCATACTTTTTAAAGGAAAAGTAGTTACACGCTTAGTCCGCCACATGATTAAATTTTGCATAATGCATTTATATTTTACTGTATTATGAGAGTTTTTATTCAATTATCATCATACCATTGTAGTCGTATTTTGTAAAACTAATTGTCTACGACTGTGTAGTGTAGTGCAATATAATAAGGTCCTAAATTATGGTTTATCTACAAAGTACTTGTTGCATGTATTAATCCATAACTAAATTAAAACTGGTAGTGCGTCGTTTTAAGCTCTTATTATTGTGATCGCTGGACGCTGGAGTGGACGTGTGCTTAGAGTTCATGACCATGTCATTTCATACATAAAAATTCGATCTTCATCTTCAATTGCTAACCAAACCCTGAAGCATTAAGAACTACTCCAAAGCTAAAACTGCGTAGACATAATAGTCAAATAATTGGAAATTTATCCTTATTTTAGACAAAGTTAAGAAAAAAAATTGCATAAAACATTCATTGCATCATCACCCACATATACCACATACCACTTCATAGCATCAAGTACAAAGTGTACTTGAAGTACAAGTACAAAATTACATACATATAGCACGTGGGGTACTACATTATCCGACGTCAGTACCTGTCTTCCATATAGGAAGACCACAAACCGAATATGACAAAGTGGATCATGGTTGTCAAAAAACACTTCAAAGAAACGATCCATGATTTTGCTTGCAGCATTATACCTATGTAATATTCATAGATTGTAAAATATTCAGTTTAAGCTACTCATCTATCAAATGGCATTTAAACAGCAAGAAATTCAGTCTAATAAACGTACTTCAATTATTAATTGATTTTTCGATTTTTTTCTCCCTTGTACTAGCCATAGACCAGCCTCATCTCTCAAGAGAAAGCGAACTTTTCCTTAAAGAATTTTATCACTGTCTCTTTCGGTTCCAGTTAGGGCATCCTGTGCAAATAGAAGAGAATTGGGAATCGTATCTACCCATTCTAAAATTTTATGCTGGCAAAACTCGGTTCAAAATTCAAAATTACAACAAAACTATGTTTCTTGCTAATTTAAGAAAGAAGGATGCACGGAAATACATGTCCTTCAGAAAATATTCTTCTTCCTGTGATGTCCAGCTACATTTACAAAATCAATTACTTGAGATTTTAACAATAGAAGACAAATTATATCAAAGACCGGAATATTTATGGCTCTTGGTGAATGTGAATGGCACAGAATTTGACGAAAGCTTCTACTTGGAAGCATTGAACACAAACGCGCTAGTCAATTTGGGCTACCCTACCATGTTTTTTGTAATTCTCGACCATCGCTCTATTCATTTACTGTGTTTAAGTTGTATGCAGGGGGCAAAACTACAAGAAATAGTCATTTCAGATAATGAAACACGTAATGACTTAAAATCAATTTGGAACAATAATCACTTGACACTTCATGGAACTCCAATAAAAAATAATATGAAACTTTTGTCCAGTCGAAATATGGAAAAGTGGGACTGCAATATTCACAAAGGATATGTTGTTACTGTAGAGCACTGTTCATATTTAGCATTATTAAACGCTCTCAATCTAACCATTTTGCATAACAGATCACCAAACTTGAATGAAATTGTAACTCATGGATCATTGTACTCTGGGATGATTATTTCAACATCAAATACTTACTGGATGACAAGAGGAAATTTTCAGTATCTTGGTTATGGGTTTAAAGCTGAGCCCTACGGATACATTTTCGTTATGGAGGAAGCTCCCAGCAATTTTTTGGCAATAATACAACCATTTGATTTGGAGACATGGATTTACTTGGCTATATCAGTTCTTTCGGTGACAGTTCTACTCACTTTTGAGTTCAAAAAGTGGTCACTTACCAGTGTTGCAGGTCATGAGACATCCCATGTGTGGTTTTCAACAATTGGAACGCTTTTCGACCAACCTGCTACAAGAATGAATTTTGCTGAGAAAAAGATCGTGGCATTTTTTATATGGACAATCTGGAGTTTTGTTGCACTAAGCCTGAGCCAATCTTACAAAGGAACTTTGTTCTCGTTTTTATCAAATACGCCTACACCATCAATTCCTAGCAGATTAGAGTCCATTGTAAAAAGTGAAGAGGCTATATTTACTCAAACCAGCATGACTAACATTATGACAAATATGACTACTGGTCTAGTCACGCAAACTACTGAATCTGTATTGAAAGATGGAATTCTTGCAGATCTACTAGAAATAGAAAATCGTCGCCTTCAAAAAAATAATACGGTTTATGCAAGGTTTTACCAAAGTCTGGAGTGGATAGGAGGCTCAGCAGCTACAGCGATTGCAAGCATTAAGATGAATCATAGCATACACAATAGACCACTCAACAAAACAATAATGATCCCACCTAGTTTCTTTTTTATTGACAAGATTAGTCATGCCAAACTATTCAAAATTCATCTTTTATTTTTCACAGAAAAGTGGACTTCAAAAGTTTTACATTTGCCGATATTTATGAGTCGAGCAGGATGGACAGTCAAGGAAAATTATTTATCGAAAAGAATTAAAGCTGTAATGGCTCAGCTATTTGAATCCGGTTTGTATGAAAGATGGGATAAGTTTTATGTAATGGATGACATCGTGTACTTCATCAAAGAGGCAGCTCAAAGGTTGTCAATCAAAAGTGGGAATGGTTCGAACCCAAGAGACTTTAAAGGTTTTAACATGAAAGGGAAACAGAATGAGCTAACTTTGAAAACCTTATTTCATTATGTCTACATGAACAAAAAGAAGGAACTTCCCTTTGCAGGATCACTTCCGGAGAAAGTTTATTACTCAGTTATATGGTATACTTTATCGTGTTTATTATTTGCCAGTGTGGTTTTGGTAGGAGAACTTGTAGGAAGACAGTGCTTCATTTAAGTTAAAAATACAAAATAATTTATTCCATATCTTTCAAATGTTAATCGGGCATTCGACGTTTATCGACTCTTAAAAATTGCTTGTTGTTCATGTATTTACATTTGAATTATTATTCAAAGAAATAGTATTGTTTATGGCTTTTTTCTTAATAACAATAGTTGCAGGAGACGGCAAAGAGGCTGCTTGAATCCTTTCTCGTTCCTTTTTGTTAGCTTCCTGATCATTCTTATCCAACACGTATGCACTAACTTGATCCGTAATCCAGTCAACAAAGTATGAAACCTCCGTGTTTACTCCTGAACAATTTGTTTGAAAACACGAAACACGTTAAAAAAACCAATAAACGTGTTAAAAACATGTTTCTGTTAACACAGCCATTACTACCTGGAAAGCGTGGATGAGCGCATCCTTCACTCCATGAAACAATCCCAGCTAAATACCCTCCCTGGACACTTTTCAACGGACCACCAGAGTCCCTGCAAAAACCATATTTTAAAAAGCAAAAAGGAAACATTAAATAAATATTCAAAAAATTGCATAAAAGTGTATCTTACCCTTTGCATGAGTCTTTAAACACTCCGATTCCCAAGTATCCAGCACAAATAAAATGATCAAAGTATTCGTAATCTAATGGTGCGTAGGCCTGTCTGCAAAGCTCATCATCAACAATAGGAACCTCCAGCTTAGTTAGATTATCTGAATAAACTCCTTGATAGTTGTAGACTCCCCAGCCGGAAACAATGGCCGTTCCTGGCAGTATACATCATATTAGGTTGATTGGTTGATGGTGAAGTACACGTTCTCAATCAGTGAAATGTGTGATGTCAGTGCATACCTGTAGTTTCTTGTCCCTGTTCCGGAAGTGGAATTGGAGCAACCCATTCATTAACATCGAATGGTCGGTTAATGAAAAGGAGCCCAATGTCATTGGAAATCGTGTCGGGATCATATTCTTCATGATTCACTATTTTCGAAATTAGTCTCACTTGTTCTTTTCCACTTTTATCACTTATACGAGCATCCCCAGCAACAAGAGTGAAGTCCTGCGGATCCAATCCTGTAAAGTAGCTTTCTTTACAATTGCAATCTACACCTTGAATTGCTTATTTTCTGCAATTATAAAAATGTACAAACCTTCCGTGCAATGAGCTGCAGTTATTCCAAGTTGAACATCTTCCACTTGTATTAGCGCAGCTCCACAATGATGAAACCGGTGAAAGCGTATGCTCAATTGATACTTCAAGTCCCCGGTGGCAGCTATTGCACCCCCAATAATCCTTTCCTTTTCATTGACGGCTTCTATTCCGGAAGTTGAGCTATTACTAGCTGCTGCCAATTCCGAAATATGAAATATGATTTTTTGTTCAACAAATGAGATTTTGAAACGTTTTATTTTTTATATCTTACGATCAACAGAGTGTATATTTTCAGAGAAATGAAGTATGAGTAACAGCACCAATAATTTGCTCATTTTAATAACAGATTTTAAAAAGAGGTGTTATTGGTGTTGTGGATGTAGCGTCATATAAGACTATATAAGCATTGCAATATTTACATGAATTAAAAGTGAAAATTTAGTGACCAACTTTTGAATGCACTTTTCGCATTTCATCTAGAGGCTTCAATCCACTTGTGATATATAATTATAATGTTTTCACTATTCTAAAAACATTAACCTTGTATAGGTGAAACACTAAAAACTAAAGATATATGAACTCGAATAAAACTAGGCGATGTACTTAACATCAGTGGGTAATTGCAAACCGGTTGCCTTTCGATTTCCGTAGAACACAGTGACAAGTAAAAATCCATATCATTCTCAATATCTTTTACATGATTGAAATTACAGGTTTTAGAAGGAAAATTTCGCTGAACTAAAAGTATATTATGTGTGACAAGATCAACCAAAAACTTGCGTTCTCAAGTGTATGTACAAATGCGACAAAATATATCAATAAAAGATGCATGCACTATGCTGTTTTAAAATTTTGTTTCTGCGAATTTTGGAGCTTACAAAAGCATTTATTAGTTCTAAATGAATTTTTGATAATGTATGAAGAATTTCATGAATTTATTTCATTCAAAACCAAAAATACTCGAGATAAATACCAAATATCGTCTCAAATTATTATCAAAGTACGGATTTTCATTGTGCTAAGTAGCAAATACTCGTAAAACAAAACTATTAACTATTATCTGATAAAACTTTGCAAATCTGTGTGATCAAAAAATGTTTCTCAGCAGGTTACAAGGATAATGCTATTACATAATAATAGCTTGAAGTTTAAATATCGGTTAGCTGAATATTATAATATGCTTTCCGTGAAATAATCGATCAATAACACTAAATTTGAAAGAAATTGACACTTGACATTTTGAGTTAATTGATTGAAAAACTAGAGCACTTTATTAGTCAGTATTCAGGTCCCATATAGTCAGTGAGAGTAATAGGAAAATGTATATTTAAAATTCACAATGTTTTTTACAGATTATGATTCGAAATTTCTCGCAAATATGATGTCACATGCTGGTTAATCCAATCTAGAAAGTATGAAACTTCAGAATAGACCCCTGGGAAATCTGGTTGAGCACATCCTGAAAATTGAAAATCTTGTTTTATATAAATGCGCATTAGTTATTTGGCGAAAGCGTATAATGCCATATACACTTACCAATGCCAAACGAAACTATTCCCACTAATTTTTCATCTTTAACAGCCGGACCCCCAGAATCCATTTGGCAGGAGTCTTTACCCCCCTCACCAAGTACACCAGCGCACAAAAAGTCATCAGCTATTTCCATTCCAATTCTATTGTATGCAGTGGCACAAGCTTCGTCACTGACAACTGGAATCTCAACTGTCATTAGTTCATCTGAAGGGCGACCATTCTCGCTTAGAAGTCCCCAGCCAGATACTCTGATGGACCCTGAGAATTATGCATCATGTATAACTTGAGACTAGGCACTACAGAGTGCTGTCATTAAAGTAATTAAGAATGAGCACATAAAAACTCAACAGTCGAATGAATAACTTACCGGATGTTGTGTTTTCCAGGGCTGTCGGAAGATCAATAAGTTTGGTGTTATTGTCCAAACGGAATGGCTCCTCGAGCAGCAATAGACAAATGTCATTTTTCATGCTTGTGCTGTTAAAATTATGATTAATTATTCGGGTAACCCGGCGAGTCTGCTCCAGTCCTGATGTGTCACTCAATTTGAGTTCGCCGGCGACCACTGTAACGTTGAACTGGGGTGCGTCTTCCATTCCTACTGTACAATGTGCAGCGGAAATTGCTAATTGTAAACCTTGTACTTCTATAATAGATGCTCCACAGTTATGATTTCCATTGATTTGAAGGCTTAAAATGTAGGGTATTTGTCCCTGAACTGCAGGTACTCCTCCCACTATCGTAGTGTGAACGGGGTTTCCAGGATAAGCTGTGATATTATAATATAGACAGTTTGGAAAATCATTTGTATGAAAAATGTTCCCAGTATTTTCAAAAAAAGTTTTGCAATTTTGTTTAAATTTTAATGCAGGCGTGCTTACCATTTCCAACATCTACTATTGCCCCAATCCCAATAATAAAAACGATTAAACTAAAGCAAACCATTATACAGAAGACTTTTGACTTTATGAATTGATAAATACTATCTTTAACGGTTGCTTGTATTGTTTTAATGCTACATTTGCTGCACTTCGCTGCGTTTTATACAGGCATAGGAATTTTTAGGGAATTCCGGGATTTAATGTTTATGCATGTTAGTGCAGTTAACAAAAATAATGACGTAGTTTAATGGGGAAAATGAAAGTTTTGTTGATGCTTGTATCGCCAATGCCGTCCTAAGCGGGGATTACATGCGGAACCGTGTTTATAGGCATTTGATTCGTGAATCGGGAACTCCCATCGCTTAGCCTTGAATTTAATCAAATTAATTTAGCGCATTCATTGATAAGCCAAATGTTAGCATTAATATATGCCTATCGCTTACGTTATCAATACGCTGTTGATCTTGATCTTGGATTTTTTTAACCTTACCATACAATACCGATTACGGCACTATGAGAATTACGATAACATTAGTATCCCGAAAAACATTTGTTAATTGACATTGTTAAGTCTTGACATAGAATCAATGTCTAAAGTGAATAAGATGATGAAACGGAGGCCTTGGAGGCCATTTTGTTTAACAAAATTTAATAAAATTCTTTATTATATTGGTGTACCCAGTGTCAACATGTAATTCTTATGAAACCGTTCGAAGCTGCCATTTTTATGAAACATGTAGCATTAAAATAATAAAAGAACGGCAATTCTTGCTGCTACAAATCGAAGCATTTAATACTGGAACCATACAAAAATTATGCAAATCCAATCTTGCAAATTATGTTAACTTTTCGAATACCCTATAAGCATTCTGACAAACTGATTAGTTGTCGCAAGCCAATTAGACCAGAATATTTTTCCTTGTCCTTTCAAACCTACACCGATTTTTCCCCGTTTTTCCAATGCATCAGATTTTTCCCATCAATTGATTTTCATCTGCGCAAACTTGCTATTTGCGTTAAAAGTTTGAATAAAATGTGGGACCTCAGATAACATGGATCCATGAAATTCTGCTGGAAAAAAGTAGTAGAAACTGCAAACTGCAAGACTGCAAGTGAAGATAATCAATCCAATATTTGGAAAGATGATGATGCAATCACAACTCACGCATCGGCATCAGAGCCATTCAAAGCAGACAGAGATAAAAAAATGGTGAACAAAGCTATTTTAGCTTCGAGCTACTTTGGCGTAATGCTCCGCACATTGAACAAAACATTGGGGCATTGTGTGAGATGCAAGATTCACCGCCAATCAATCTCTTGTCTGAAAGATAGGGACGCCCGGTGTTATATACGACCATTGCATTGTTGATAAATAGCCCTAGCCCCAGACTTCTGTTAAAATGCATTGTTGCTGCTATTGTTAGACCAGGCACCTGAAACTCGTGATGTGCTGAGCCTTAAGGGTACAATCGGAACCTGTGAGGAATCCGTTATTTTAAAGGTTTCTCTTAAGCCCTTAGTTTCAATGATAATAGATGAAAGACCCTGTTCATATGTGTGAACATTTTAATGTAATGCTTGTCATCTGCATCTTGCATCGTTGTCGTGTGTAGTCGTTTGTGTGCTGTTTATGTGTACACGCATAATATCTCTGCTTTTCTTGATCCTTCTTTAGAGAGAGCTGAGGTTGAGGAGTAAAGGACGGGAAACATAAATTGAAGTAGTTACGTTTGTAATGTCTTCTGGCTTGATTCCTAGTTTATAGACTAGTCAGTGAAAATTGTCAGGTCCTGTTTCTCTTTGACTAATCAACTTGTGAAGCGTACAAATCGTAGTTCAACTATTAGTCAACACCACTGGCTGGACTAGTGAAAGTTTTGCACAACAAGGAATTTGTTTACTCACAAGAACGTGTAGAACATCAGTGATTTAGCAGTAGCATCATGGAGATTCGTCCTAATCACACCATTTACATTAACAACTTAAATGAAAAGATTAAAAAAGAAGGTAATGCTGGAATCTTGAATGTAAAATATCTATATCTACAGTTGTGTAGAAAATCCATATAGACATGTTGAACAATTATACATAATATTTGACATTAATCAGTTACTAATTAGTCGAAGAGGTCGATGATGATAAATATCCTTGCTCTAGCAGCCAAGTGTCAGTTATCAACTGGCTACTTGGTGATGACTGTAAATCTTTGGCCCTTCCGAGTGATCCAGAGTGACACTCGGGGGCTGAGACCTTTGAAAACGTACTTGTGCACATTTTCATAGTTTCCATTCTTGGCTAACTAACATTTAATTTTTTTCTCGCTCGTTTATTTCAGAATTGAAGAAGTCATTATATGCCATTTTCTCACAGTTTGGTCCCATCTTGGATATAGTTGCTCTGAAGACTCTCAAACTTCGTGGACAAGCATGGGTTATTTTCAAAGAAATCAACAGTGCTACAAATGCGCTTCGTTCCATGCAAGGATTCCCCTTTTATGATAAGCCTATGGTTAGCGTAAAATATTTAAAGATTTAAACATGTCTTGCTGATGATGGCAATATGTAAGTTTTGGTAAACATGTTGATGTTTTTCGTTTTACGCAGAGAATACAATACGCCAAGACAGATTCAGATGCTATTTCTAAATTAAAGGGAACTTTTACTGAAAGACCGAAAAAAGCAAAGGAAGAAAAGAAAAAGAAGAAAGCTAAAGATGCAAAGGTTGGTTTCAATAATTTAGATATTCATTATGCAATTCACAGACAAGAATGAGTGTTTTTCGAACTTTTTGGTTTGTATTTTTGTGTACAGAAAGCGCAACCAGCTCCAACTTCTGCTCCTCCTGTTAACCCCATGATGGGCTTTGGAATGCCAGTTCAACCCCCAAGTAAGTTATCCAAATTAAATATTCTTGTATTTTAATGTCACATTTTGTGTAAAGGTTTTAAAGGTTTCTTCAGTAAGCGCTAAATGAAAAACTTTTGATTATAGTGATGAATCCTATGATGGTTGCCCCAATGGGAGAACAACCCCCCAACCAGATTTTGTTCCTTACAAACCTTCCAGAGGAAACCACAGAAGTTATGCTGCAAATGTTATTCAACCAGTATGTTAACAATAAAAACCAATTTCACAGACGTGGTTAAGTACATGTGAATGGCCAGGAATTTGAAATTAAAATGCACTGTTTTTCTTCTAGATTTCCTGGATTCAAAGAAGTACGTTTGGTGCCTGGAAGACACGACATAGCATTTGTGGAATTTGATAATGAAGGTAGCTCCGCTACAGCAAAGGACGCCCTGAATGGTTTCAAAATTACTCCTACACATGCTATGAAAGTTTCTTTTGCCAAGAAATAGAGTGTACTGCATGTTTTCAATTTTTTGTATATAGTTCAGTTTCAGATATTTTCTACAGTATTTATGTATAATTTTCGTACATATATTTCGATTCAAAACCTTATAAATAAAAACGGAAAATAAAGGCAAAACATTCAACCAATAAGTCTGGTTCTAATTACAGAATTGTGCTTTGATTTAAGAGAATGGCTTACTTACCTCTAGGGGAAATGAGATTCAAAGACACAGAGATAAAATATTAATTTTTGTGTTACCAAGTAGGAAGGCATCATCTAATGATGGATAAACTCCAATCCCTATGCGATGAAGGACCATACGCATACGTCAGTTCTAAACTAGCCCTATTTCCACTACATTTTATATTATGACACCAGTCACCAGTTTCCAAATATGTATTATGGCAGCAATTCAGATTGCATCCGAAACATTTGAAACAGACTGAAGAGTTACTGAAAGCTTAAAGTGGTTAATGTAAAACAACAACTTTGCCTTGGCTTGGGTCACAGGAGAGAACACAACTGTCAGAATTATTGTATGATTGAAATTCAAGGTCACCATTTATTGTCAAGTCAAGAAAACTGACGGTCCAACGGGTAGAGCCCATTATTGGCAGCTCTCATGATTCATGATAAACATTTTTTATCCTTCGGCTTCGATCTATCCTTGAAACGATTATATTGTATCGTTATATAGTTCTTGTCTGCATGCAACGCATATTATTAGGGACTACGGACAAACGGCAGATGATGAATTTCTGTCTACAAAGTTTTTCTGCACATAGGTAGGCACATTACCAGCGTAAATGATGCAGAGTTAGAGTCTCTAGCCTCTCTAGCCTAGAGAGGAAAGAGCATCGCCACTGTTGCTGAAAATTTGGCCAATGCAACGTGAGTCTTGGTTTGGGTTAGGTAAGATTTTGGGTGGGATGTTAAAATAAACTGTGGGTCATCTCGTCAAATATAGGTTTACTTACCAAACACATAAATAATGAACAAATACTTTCTACGTCGATAGAGTGCAAGAATGGTTATCTATAAAGAAGGATTTACATATTACTGCATACTTTGAAGGAGATACCCAATACCCAACCATGCATGAGTAGAAATTGTCCTGTGGCTGCGACAAAAAATGGCTCGCCAAAGTCGCCAACTATGAGCGAGCTGAGCTGATGCAACGCTGCGCTATGCTCTGGAATAATATCTTTGTGCACGACAAAAAAATCGACATGAGATAAATCAATAATATCGCCTTTATTTCAATTTATTATAATATAGTCAGAAATTAAAGATTAGTAATCATGTAATCGATTTATTTAGTACTTTTCACAAAGGTAATACCTTCTGATCGTTTACGTGTTATAACTTATAACAATGCAACAATGGGGCGTCTTGAGAATATCAGAATTTTACCTGTTCCATAAGGAGAATTACAGCGCACAAATGAAAGGAAAAGTCATGACACGAATTCAACTGCAACTATCCACAATAAATACTTTCCAGCTAACCACCACCACGAACTACCCATATTAGCAAACAAGCTTTTACAATTGCGGATATAGAAACTCATGATCATAACGTAGAGTCTCTCATATACAAAACTATAACTCACCACATTCTAACATTTATTGCATCTCGCTTTAGTAGTGCTGTCGTAGTTTCAATCAATTACTGTCAACTAACCCTTTTTTTGGGATAATGAATGTATACATGAACACAGCCATCTATAAACTTTACCTGTTTGTTTTATAATGCATGCATCAAAATCAAGAGCGAACTATGTGTAAAACTATGGCTTTGATGCTTGATGATCATTACACTTGCTTAATTGCATATATCCTCCTGTCAATTTAAATTTTAATGCTAGGAAATACTTGAGTAAAAATGTTAGTTCAAAGGATATTGCATTGTTACAAGGGTAAAGAATATATGAATGTTACAAGAATTTTCCATTTTACTATTTGCGGAGCGGAGATATATGTTGGATTTATACACGGAGAAAATTCGCTGTGTGATAAGTCATCTTTAAAATGGTTACTTACGAACAAGTTAATTTTGTCTGATACTAACCTACCTAATAACTAGATAGGCTATTCATCAAGACATATGAATCCGTGAAAAAACTCAAGAGTAAATCAAGGCACCATGCAGTACTATCATAGGGGTTGAGGTGACGGATTGTTGTATATAGGTATGTATTTTGCATAATATTAAAATTTTTTGATGTGATGAGAATGATGAGACAGCATAGTCATGAAATGAATAATCTTCACTGCTAAGGCCCATTTAAAGACGGTTTATGCATACTTGATTTGAGACAGGTAATAAAATCGTCCACAGCCTGCCTACAACGAAGTCATGCTTACAAACGATATTCTGAATTGGATTGCAAAAATGACAATGCTAAAGGTATTTCTTGTCGCATCTTTGACTGTATGATTCACTAAATTGAACTGAGGAAAATTACTACGCAAATGTAATGTAACCAATGTAATGACTGTTTATTACTAATTTGCCATGAGTCATTATTGTGAGCATATGAGTGAGTAACAAAGGATTGCTTGCTGGTTTTCTGCACTCTCGAGTTCCATCAGTTTATAATTCCAGTCCTAGAACGCTTTCGCTTGTTTGTAGTGCTGCACTTGAGGCAGTCATTCTCTCACTCAACCCTTCTTTGTTCATCATCAACAATGACAATAGCATACAATTTTAAGTAACAGGGGAGTGATGAATCTGTAAAAAATACCAAATTGTCTCATAATATTCGCATGACCAGTGTAAATGAACAGTGATACAAAATGTAAATTATCCCACAATCACCCTTTGATGCATACACGTAGAAACATAGAATAGCAATTTACAATTTTCAAACATACAGTCACTAGTCACTACTCACCAGCAGTAATTGCCAGTTCTGCTGTTGGTGATTCATAGTAATATATCCAAAAACTAGTAATCAAGTATATCTAATTGACTCTGTATATAAGTACAAAGTATATAAAAAAGTGAACGCTTTAAAAATTCTATCATTCTATCTATATGTCGTTCTAAAAAAGAGGTATGACAAGCATCGTGGCTAGGGCCAGAGCAGGTCGAAAACAATGCTGCGATGTAATAATATAGGTACCTTCTCGACTCTCGATAAAAATGAGCATAATATTACGTTTTACAACAGGTAGGTATTTTGTTGAACATGAAACAACTCATCACCACCAGTAAGCGACACATTTGCAACATGACAGGGTTAGTCGGTTAATGAAAAACCTATATTATTTGATGAATATGACGCTAGTACATTTGTTGCATCAGTGGTGTATGCGCAGTTTTGCACCCCTCTTTTCGATGAAAAACGCATGCTTCTTCTCTTCTCACTCATGCATTCTATGTACTTCATTTAGTTAATTGAGAGGGTAGGAAACAGGTAGTAGTGGTAATAGAGGTCAGTGAAGATGTTAATATTCATTTGCTCACTCTTGTAATTGTTACAGAACGTACATGTAACATAATATGAAAAACTCTCGGTTTGGATTTTAAAACACTTATAGTTTACATTTTAGCACAAATCACTTCATACTTCACACACCTTGATTCAGCGTCTGTAATAAGTAACTAATATCGTTTGAAAAAAGTTTCAATTCATAACATCGTTAGTTATTAAGTGGTATCAACATAAAGTCAATTAAAGCTGACAATGGACGCACCCTTGCCAGATTCAAATTCAAGTCATTCAGAATCAGATCCACGAAAGAAGTCATGGCTGACGACAGGTGCAACCGTCATAATATGGATTGAATTGGTATGATAAAATAAAATACACATGAACAATATTTTTAATCGTGATTTTTTATGCAGCGAGGAATAATTGTTTTGATTATGTTCAGATTCTAGGCTTAAGCGCGATTTCATCAGCCGTATTTCTGAATCCAAGGGTAAGAATAAGGACCTCTTTTTGAAAAATATAATCACTATTCATCCCATTTATGATTTTTAGTCTATGAAAAAACCTGAGCTTATGACACTCATTCGTGAATTTCAGGTGCCCGTATTATTGTATGCGTTTTACGGTGCTTACTTTGCCATATTTCTTTGTCTGCTCTACTCCACCTGCCGAAGTACATACCTTCAAAATGTAAGTGCATGACACAACTCAATTCTCCTCCAGTTGCAATTTTCGTACTAAATTGAACCGAATTAACACACTTTAATCAACATGTTGCAGGGGCCCATAAATTATTTGTACTGGATATTTGGAGGTTGCACTCTTGCAACAATTGGAATCGTCTTCTTCACGTTCTTAACAGCTCCGAATTCAGGAGAAATTGCTTTCATTTCCACGATAGTGTTTCTGGTTTGTTTAGTGCTACTTCCCTTCATCAGTGCAACGTTCTATTGTTTTCTTCGCGGTAACTTTATAATGCCACGCTACATGAAAGGGAAAAAATTCACACCACGTGGAGTGGATCAAGTGGACGGTAATATTCCACGAAACAACGATAGTTATTTGGCAGAAGCATAGCATGCAACATGCAACAGACATGCATCACCAAAAGTGTAATTTTGAGACTATATTCTAATGCATTATATATGCTAGACCAAAGAACATTTTTCTTTTAGTTTTATTTTTAAGACGTTTGTTATCCGCGTGGTCATTTCTTCACGTTGATGAGCTTTTATTTTTTTTTCCAAATTTCTTTACTGTTGAATAGCAAGTTGGAATTTGATCTAACCACTACAGTTTCATCACGATTGTATATATAGTATAGGTTATCGTTGGCCTAATAAAATGGGATCTTCATCTTAACCTAATTTGTATTATACATCAATATAATAAATGTTATATAAGAGCAAATATATTTATGTACAAAAGACGTTTGATCCCACCATCGGAGAAATTCAGTGGGAACGGATACAGAATTTTTCAATGAGTAAATAAGTTTTTTCTGTGAATTTCACTTCCTCTTCAGTTGCTATTTTTATGATGATTTTTATCTTTTCCTAGAGATTAACCCATATTCTATGTGTAACTTAACATGCAAATGGAAAAAAAAAATTATACATAAAAATTAACGCTCTACTAAACAATAATGTTGTTATTAAATCAACTTATCATAAGTTTATACATCATCGGGGCAAACAGCCATGATATTTCCTACAAACATATAATATATGTATACCTAATCAAATAAGCACATCATTTCTTTTGATTTTCTCAATTTGACTGGGCACAGCTCCTTTGCACAATTAATATAAAAATTTCTAAAAACTTGACCCGTTCCTGCATTACATTCTGAATTGCTATTTTCACACCGTAGTAAAGATAATAAGAATATATGGTGATGACAAATACAATAACAAAGTAGCAAATGATGCAGAAATTACAAGCTGTAAGCTTATTTCTGAAAAACCTATTTCTCAGACACTTCACGCAGGCTGATTCTGAAATGTATATATTTAAGTTTTGTTTAAGCTGGTTTCTAACCAGACAACTTTTTAACCGGTGACCGCGAGGCCTTACATTATTGTTACATTAAGTCAAACCTTATCAAGTCCTTGAATAGTCTCCTGATTTAAGCACAAATAGTCTTGATTAATCCGTTTCATCTTATTCTATTACTTTTAAAACTTTTCCTATTGCGATGGTCTTTCCTGTAAATTTAAAAAAAACAATTCTTGTTGAGACAATTTCTTTAACAAAGTTATAATTTTGACAGGCATAAAGTTGAGGAAGATATGGAAATGTTGAAGAAGATATTTGTATTTGTACCTTCATCCCTAATAGTAAAGCGGCCAAGTTGAGGAAAATCTTTAAATGGTTCCATACATATGACCCCAGCACATTCTAATCTCATAATGGCCAATTGGTCTTGCTTTACAAATCTTGGACGTGTTTTTGACTTTTCGCCAGTTTTTTTATCAACTAGACAAATTAAGGCCTAAAAGGTTCAAAATATACACATTAGTCACAGTATCTACAATCTGTCTGTAGGTGTTTGAGCATATTATTTGCATTAATATTTATTTTATTAGTTAGTGGCCTACCTTAACCGTAACTTCCTCAGCTACGGTGTGAATGTGCATTACTGCTGAGTAACCTGCACAAATGATACTTTTGTGCTCGAGGATAGCTAGCTGCAATTGAAAGATAATATATTTATGATTAGAGTCAGTTTCAATTGAAGCAATAAAAAAACATGCTAAGAATGAATAGCAAAATCCTTACTTGAGCATCGAAAATTCTGCCTACTTTACATGGGTTGGAAGGGTCAGTAAGAATAAATCCAGATGATACATCTTCTTCTTCGATTCCTTTAAGTTTGATCTTGACATTTTCACCAGGACCCACCATTGTCACTTCATCGTCATCTGACCACAATTGGTCAACTGTAACACTGGTCTTATTAGGCATTAATATTAGGCTTTGTCCTTTCCTTGCTTGGCCTGATTCGACTTTTCCAAACACTACAGTTCCCATATCCTTAAATTTATCCACAACCGGAAGCATGAAAGGTCCGTCAACTTTACGATCCAACGAAGGTAAGCCATCAATAAATGGAATAAAAGGTGTTCCTCTGTAATCAGAAATAATACACACGGAGTTTCACAATAATGAATATTTACTACGCACGAAAAAATCATAATTATAAATTAAAACTCCACTTACGAGTACCACGGACAGATTTTTGGATCTACGGGGTCCTTCAGACCAGCACCGGTAAGTCCGGAACATGGCATGAAAGTCAGATCCTTTGTTGGATTAAAACCTAATTTTTTAAGATAAGGCAATAGCTTATCTCTACATTCATTGTAACGCTCTTCTGACCATTCTACTGTTGGGTCGTCCATTTTATTGATGAGCACCACTAAATATTTAACTCCAGCTGTCTTCACCAACATGGCATGTTCCCTAGTTTGTCCACCCTTTTCAAATCCTGTTTCGAATTCTCCCTTTCTTGCTGATATCACCTGAAAATCGAAAAGGTTTATTACAGATAGAGCACTTGTATTATTGCATAGCTATATCACTTAACAAATAGTATGGTATTACATACCAAAACTGATAAATCAGCTTGTGCGGCGCCACTTATCATATTAGGCACAAAACTTTTATGACCCGGAGCATCCAGGATTGAAAAATGCTTTTTATCTGTCTCAAAATACGCTCTCCCCACTTCCACCGTTTTTCCTTTTTCTCGTTCCTCCAAATTAGTATCCAACGCCCACGAAAGGTACCATGTTTCTCTGTTCTTTTCCTTTGCTTCCCGTTCATATTTCTCAAGTGTTCTTTTATCCACCATGCCAGTCAAATACATGATTTGTCCTCCAATCGTCGATTTTCCAGCATCTGGACAATTTTTTTACCAAATTATAATTAATTCAAACTCGACATTTGCACCAATTATCTCGGAATCTATACATTGAGCTTTTATTTAACATACCGACGTGCCCGATGAAAACTACATTTATGTGCTCCTTTTTACTTTTGGTTTCTTCCGGTCTCGCCGGTTTCTTCTTGATTCTAGCAACGTGTTCTTCTGTATCTCCGTCCTCGTCTTCATCACCATCAGGAGTTGAGGCGTCTTCTGCTGCATCTTCCCAACTGTCCGGAGCTGGGCCTCTAGATTTAGTTGGAGGTGGGTCCTCTGGGCTAGGTGTTTTATCTACTTCCATTGCACTTTCGTTCCCACCTGAAATACGAAACATTTACGCATTATAACTTTTTGTTTCCAAAAATGTGAGTTACACTGCACACTATGTATAAAAATCGTGTTAATAATTCACAAAGACTAACTTGGTGAAATGTTGGAAGAATTATCATTGGAATTCGTTGGTGCATCAGATTTCGCCAAGAACGAAGGCACAAATTCTGGAGCGTTTACATTAAGTTTAGAAAATGCTGACGACGGCACTCCATCTTGACTGTTTGGATCCCCAGAGTTCCAATCCTGAGTAGCCATCTTTGTAGTAATTACAAAGAAGCTGCAAACAAACGTGATAGCTTATGGTTAATAAACATAACACTTTACGCTAACAACGCCAATACACATTAAAAATATGTGTCTACAAATCCAGCATTAATGTAAAATATCAGCTTTATACACACACTGTTCCGCTAGCCTAATTCTTCTTGCTTCTTGTTATTTAACTCTTTTCAAGTCCTCATAATTTAGGTACTTAAAAAATCCTTTCTTTTCTTACAGTTCCTTGTATATTTGACAATCGATTGACTACTCTAATGATGCATGCTCGGCAAAAATCATCCAAGAAAGTAGCAATCTGACTAAATGTAACTAACTATTAATGCCTTAGTCTTACAGACACGTAGAAATTGGTTACACACTAGTTTCTCATGCATGCATATGTGCTAGAACATACAACACCTAACACCGGTCAGATAGGTACTCCTCATTGTGCAATAAACAACAATAAAACGTAAATAACGCAAGTCATTTACTTACGAGTTGACATTAATACTCAATTCTACTGTAATGCTCTAAACGGCAGAAAATCCACTAGCAAGATTATCTACAACTGACAATTAAACCTCATCCTAAGTATTTAGGAAAACATTCCATATTGTAAGTCATCAATAATTTAATTTGCTGTATATGCGTCTCCCTCCAACACACACAACAAGCTACTTGTGAATGCCAGCAGCTGGTTCCGGCAACAATCAGTTTAACAATAAGTCATTGTTTTTCCAAACTACATAAGTAATGGAAAATTTTGGTGACCGACTGCTCCTACAGTGGATAGCGCCAACAATAATTAGACTCATACGTCAAACATTTAATCCTAATTCCTAATCACTTCTACTAAACTTCCCTCTAATTTTTCACATCCTCCCTTACCGATAACGCTTTAACAAGTTTTCCCAATACTAAATCACTTTTTGACCTTGATTACACAAGAGAGCAAGACACGCCGCATTACCACCACTCTCTTACTACTAGACAGGTGACAGGCAAGCTGATATAATAATAAAACTTTATATTTCCACAACTTCCATCTCACTTACTTTACTTCAAGACAATTTCCTCTCGTTAAGACCACAAGTACACTTGATTCCTTTCAAAGTAACTCACTTTCCCCAAATTTTCCACAAACTGACCCCCTTTTTTAACCAAAATCTGTTCAAAAATTTTTCGATTATTTTAGTTTCCTTCTTTTTGCCACATTTACATTTATTCACAGACAGTCTGCTCTCCTCTCACATTCCCATTTACACTTTGAAAAGCTCTCTACCACCACCACACACATTTGAGATGAAGGAAAGCACCGTGCTCTCTCGCTCCTCTCATCACACAATCCTTTTTTCAATTTCGAACGTAACGTACTGTCCTGTTAAAAAAAATCTTTCAATATGCTCATTGCCCATTCATTCTTACGTACATCTTTAGGTGGTGGTATTGGTATGGTATGGTGTGTGGTAGGAGAAATGATGGCATGGCATGCATGGTCATATCAGAAGGCATGCAAGATGATATATTCCTCTACTACTCCATGTCTTCCTTCCTTTTCTACAAATATATAATCTGTCTATTGTATATACACCTATTATCTATACATGCTTAATTGGTTAGTACACTTCCACTCACTACTCAACTATCTCTGCGAAGTTGGAGTACTACTTTTATTACAACTTTTTGCAGCGTGGTATGGCATGGTATGCGTTTTTGAAGGTGGCGAGAGAGAGTGGTATGTAGATGTAGAAGTGGTGCGGTACGGTGGACTCCGATCATGTTTAGTTTGGATGAACAATAGCGGAAAATTGAGAAAGGGAATTTGTGAATGTAATCGTGTAATCGTATGGTGGAAATTGTAATAGTAATCTGCTCCTGCTTCTCGTATCGGGCAAGTAAGTTTGTATTTCGTAGGATGGATGAACGCGTCTTGCTGCATCTGCAACTGTGGAGTTCAGCATGACCTGTCCGTCAGCAAATTCCGATGATGAGAGAGGGTCTGGTTTCTCTTGTAGGAAGGAAAAGAGGTGGGAGCGAAAGCATGCCGTTTGGAATGTAAAAATTTGAGATGATGCGGATATGGGAAACTATTAATGTTTTTGAATTACGATTACGATGCGATGGTAGTTTAGGACAGGGACGGTTTAGTGAGGGATGATGATGAGCTAGTCGATTAATTAATTAGTCACTGTTGAATGCGTGAATCTATGTATGGCTCTTGAACTTTCTTAACTAATCTTAAACCTTATTGATAATTTCATTTAATTAAATATCTTATTTCGAGCAATGTTCTTATACATTTTGCATGATTTCACTGAAGAATTGCAATATACATATGCACAGAGAGAAATCACTAGTCTTCTGAGTCGTGACGTCGTGAGATCAAGGAAAAGTGATTTGGAACAAACGACGGCGTCACACATGACTTCATGCACTTGCACTTGAGATAGGGGGATTATGGAATCGGAATGAACGATATGTTTATCGGAATTCAAGTTCCATTTTATATTATATATTCTTTGACGAAGACGAAGCATTATTATTTCGTCATTACGCAACGCAAATTGCAATTGTCCCTTTGTAGCCATTCATTAATCATAATTGATTACTTCAAGAGTTAGTCGGGCCGGGCATTCAGCGACGTAAAGTAGTGCTGGTAGTATAAGAGATTGTTGCGCTCGTTCAAGTCCTATTATAAAAGCAGTTCTGAAAATCTATCTCATAATTTGAATGTATTTATGTTGAAAAAATGCCAAGATATCATCATTAATATCATTATGAGCACAGCACATAGCCTCTTGTACTCGTTTTCTCTGGAGGTATCATTAAATGCAGGAGAAAGTTGAACCAAACTTTCAGTTAATGTCAATGTCAGTGACGGTCAATGACAAAACCAGAAGGAATCACATTACGTAAATTAAATTTTCTAATCATTACGTACATATACATGCATGGTATTAGATATAAAATGGTGTACTTGCAAACTTACATATCAAGTAAGAGGAAGTCGGTATGTTTTTTGGGCATTAAAACTGTGTGGTATGCTATGCTACCCGGAAAGTCTCTTTTAAACCTGTCTTAAAATGTTTCCATTGCATACATTGGATCATTTTAAAGCAAAAAATGCAGGAAGCATTATTAAATTTATGTTCTATGCTGCACAATACTTTTAATCGGACCAACTCGTAACTTCTGTAAAACGCAAGACGCAAGGTTTCAAATCAAACTTCATTTGGCTACTGTTGACTGTGCTGCTTTCGTGCATAATACATTGGAATTGTTAGAGCCTCTGAATTTTGAATTTAGTTTAAATGTAACT
This sequence comes from Willowsia nigromaculata, assembly GCA_034700605.1. Classification (NCBI taxonomy): domain Eukaryota; kingdom Metazoa; phylum Arthropoda; class Collembola; order Entomobryomorpha; family Entomobryidae; genus Willowsia; species Willowsia nigromaculata. The sequence goes on along the minus strand of JAQIXX010000172.1, from coordinate 26,517 downwards.
CTTTTTCTACGCAAACAGTGAAAAAAAAATATCGACAAATATCAGTATAATTATAATATGATACAAATCATTGAAATTTTTACGTCAAATTCCCGTAATGTAAGTTTCTTAGTTTTACATCCTTTTAAATGTTTCTTTCTGCAGTTTAGTATTTCTCTTCCATGTCTTTGTTAAGAGTCTTCATGCGTGTCCTCATTGTCATCATTCATCAACATGATGTCTCGTGTTCGTGTCCTATTTCCTATGCATGCAGACTAAAGGAACGCGATTGATTTCTTGAATTATTATGATATCTAATTAAAATATAAGATGGCTTTTTTCAAAGTAATGAATAAAGTTCATTTACAACTTTGAATTTCCAAAGGTTGAGACTGTAAGCATATAAAGTATTTAAATCATGATTCATGATCTTGACATTTAACTTGAAAAGTAAAGCTCAATCAATACTGTGTACCGTAGTTTATGGTTGATTGGCAGATTTATATATGTATTAGATAGTAAGTATATTGATTCGAAAAAAATGAATATATCCTGGAAATAAAAAGTAAACTTTCTGAAATCGTGCCTGTCTGGTAAATTAGTAATAAATTTCATATGTAAATGTAATGGTCAGCAGTCTGCAATGCAGCTTGAAAAAAAAGTTTTTTCTTTTTTTCTCATCTGGAAGAGCAGGCAGTGAAGCATGAATTCAGGATACAAAAAAACAACAACACCGGTTTACGATGTACATGCATGTATGTGCTCCTCAAACAATTTCATGAATTGTCTGTCTGATCTTGACAAATAAAGTTCATAATTCATTTTGACAAACAATTAAATTGTTTGCAATATTTTCCACCTTAGTATGGACTGTCAACGTGTCAAGTGTCAACTACTCTACCCGTAAAACAATAATACATACACACGGCAGACGTTATGGTTTGTGTTGGCAAATCCGCAGCAGGTCATCGACATCAGAAAGTTGGCTGTGCAGTTTGCAGTGACGATTGATTCAATGCTTGGAGTAATCTTCAATAAAAGGAAATTTGCCAGAGTCTCCTGTTTAATTACCTATTGCCGGGCAGATATTCAGCCTCGTCAGAGCATCAACGAATTTGGTTCTTTATATGCAGAACAGTGAACAGTATTTATCCCTAATTGCCAATTATGACTGACGCATGTGTTTAACACACGTATTTCCAACTTTTTGTCTGGATATTCAAGTATATTAAAAGTCAATACTGCAGGGGCTGTCATAATACTCCACAAAAATGACGTCGTTAGCTTCAAAAACGGTCATTTTAATGGACCATTCGCAAGCCCTCACTGATAAAAGTGGAATCCAAATGGAAATTGACTTAGGATCGATGGGGGGATCACGTGCGAGGGGCAGAAAGATGACACCTGAGGAGGAGATATTTGAAAGGACTCACAGTCCTCGCTACTTTATGTCGTCGTTTTTTCCACCAGTTATGAAGACATTGTGGACTTGTGCAGTCGAAAATGTAATCGAATATTCGAGGATTGTCTACGACGTATTTTCCGAGGAACGACTCCTTCGCGTTTTAATGTGTCAAAGTAATCATGGGCAGACTTCATGGTTGAATTCATGGGATTCCATTCTTACTAATTCCAGTGGAAAACCTGTGAGCTCCGTTAGCCAGCAAAGCGTTTCATTTGTAAGTCATATTTCATTGGTAACATTGAATATTATGGTGCTCAGGTGCAGTAATCTTAAAGGAAGCTCGTTTTCTTTTCCACAGATAACTGAAGCATTCGCCAATGCTGGCCCTCCGCCCCCATTGAAGAAGCAATCATTTACGGGTTCCACTGCTGGATTGCACACAGGCATTAAAGCTGCGATCGAAGGCCTATCTCAACCGTCACCTCAGCAAACTGCAATGTTGAATAGTTCAATCGCTGCTGGGAAAGGACCTGTTAAGGTCAGTTGTAACTTTGTAACCAACTGTTTTTTATTGCGATCTGAATTATATTATTTTTTGACAAGCGAATAATATACACAATAATTATTTCCCATATTTTAGCCAATTAATCGTGGACGTGTGATTTGCATTACTTCATGCACCACAGAGGCTTTAGGGCAAATCTCTGCCGAAGACCTGGAAGACTTTTTTGTTACAGCTATCTCATCACAAAACAGAATTGCCAGTGCATCAGATCAGTAAGTGAAGGGTTTAATCTGTTTTATGAGCTGGATAAAGTGCTATGTTTAAAGAGCTTGAATAAATCACTTTGTTCCTTTTTTATATAGTTTATTACCAATTATTGAATGTGAGCTTGTCCTGTTATCCCTTCATCCCGTGGGAAAAGAAAATTTGTCAAGAGTGTTATCCCGCCCACTGCACGATATTTCAAGTAGTGTCCGAGCAGAGGTGTATGTCACAACGCCAGAGCAGTTGAATGACAAAATTGTTGAAATGTATGTCAAAATAATATATTATCAAAAGTTGTACTGATAAAATCGTTATTTTAGTGTATTTCTTGCTTCAATAATAAGATTTCTTTGACTTTGTATAGATGTAAATCACATCACGATTTGGTCACTTCAACTGTCACAAATATTCCAATGAAGGAAGAACAGAATGCAGTGTCGAGTAGTAACTATGATGTGCCTTTGTTTCATGCCAAGATGCCATCGTCCACTGAGGAAACCAGAATGTTAAAATGGTCTACACCAACCGCAGCTAAAAACGGCTCCGGATTATGCCCAGGAGGTGTTATTCCAATGTGTGCGTCAGCCACTCGTATTACCCCAGTTGACGTAAATTCGTAAGTGATAAGCAGGATGAACATTTTATTGAGATTAATAAAAAGTTGCTACATTATTTACTATTGAACTAACTATTATTAATAGCGTTTTTGATAAATTATAGCCGTCCATCCACTTGTCTCAGTAACTTTGTTGTGAATGGACGATCTGTGTGGCTGGAACTTCCATCTAAAAAGGGTATTTAAACTCCGTTAATCAGTGAAACGTTTCAAGTAAGTATTAAAGAGTGAAAGGTTAATGTTTATTTCATTGTGCAAATTTTTAGGCAAGCAAGCTACTCATGTGTTGACGCCTCATGGCCCTGAGATGTGGATGCACATTATGGAAGCAAGAAATACATTGGAGGATTTACCCGCCATTTCTGAAGGAGTTGGTGGAAGAATTACGGATTACAGAATCACAGATTTCGTGGATTTCATCAAATCAAATGTCCTTATACCATATCCTCTGAAACCAGACAATTTACCAAAGCCCAAATATGAAAAAGATGGAGGCTCATTTGTAAGAAGGAGATCCAACAGTGTAGATGATGGGAAGAAACCAGTAGATTTAGCAAAGACAAGACTGCATAGAAGGACTGCGTATTGGCCACTAACGTTGAGTGGATCCGTATTATTTGCTCTTTCTGCTGTAATTTAGATTTTTACTTGATATTCTCTAATTCAACTCCTTATATAGGTTTGTGTATGTGCTTATGATAAGAATTTTAAAAGTTGTTTGTTTTTGTCTTAGCACATTGACAAATTGCTTACTCTAGTACCAAATGAGTCTCTCAGTGAAATGGAGAAAGTTGAATGCGATAAAGTTATCTGGGCTTTGATGGCACTTGAAGCCAGGGGTGATGCCCCGCCTGTACCCTCATCTCATTTTAGGAAAGGAATGAAACGGTATGAATATATTTGTCGCAGTTATCGCAAATTCTGTAATTATAATTATGAGGAAATGGCATTTACCATAAAGGGAAACCTCTAGATTATCATGTTTGTTTAATAATTTTGTGCATTTGTTTTAGCGATGAACAATGGAAGATGGTTTACGGTGAATTAGAAACATTTATAAGAGCAAATCTCCATTCTGACACGCACAAAAAAGTTTTGGAGTGTCTCCTTGAAAGTCGTAGTACAGATAAGTCCGCTCCAGTATCTGACCCTCGGCTGCAAGATTCTAGTAATAATGGCGACAAAAGCTCACGCTCAAAGGACCTTACTATCGACTCGGCACTGAGCGAAATAAAACAGTATGTCATATGGCTCAAACATATTTGTCATAATTTTTACCAATTCAACAATAATACTCCTTTTTTACTCCTTTTCTAATAATTTTTCTCCAATTTGCCATATTTTTCTCTAGCATTACTACAACTCCAAAAAGCCCTATCGTCACGGATTCCCCCATGTCGCCTCCAATGTGCGGAAGCACAGACACCATTGATCACAGCAGTACCAAAATCTGTAGACCAAACTTATTGACTCTTTGGATGCAAAAAACCGAGAAACGTGACCTGAGAGCTCTTACAGGTGGAAAATTGTATCCTCATTTAGCCTCAGCAAATACTGACCAAGAAGTTACAGGAAAGTCTAGGAAGAATGAAGGGTGATCATATCTTTAGTAATTCTTTTTACTGTTATATCTACCGTTTGTTGTTAAATCATGAATAAATTGACGAATTTAAAAATGTAAAAACCTCTCCAAATCGTTATATTGCATGCATACATACCTACATGCTTAGTCTTTGGCAGCAATCTTTACCCTATTGTGTATCAATGGATGCGTTGGTTTCATCGTCAATATTTTAGAAATGTAAAGTCAAGATTAATATTTAAGAACTTGCCAAAAACCGGTAGGATACAGGATACAGAGCGTATAGAATTTCAGCGTAGGTAATGATGATAGCACATTGACAGCGTGAAATCCTCCACATCAACGCGACAGAATGGAAAAATTAAATGTTGAAAGAGGACATCTCATACATTACTGCAAACTGAGATTGGTTAATAAAAAAGTAATGACCAACCCGCCATGTGTGAGTGAATAATGAAAAGCAAGTGGCTTGCGAATTATATTTACAGTCAACCTACAAAGAGTAAATTACTATCATTGCAGTTCTAGTCAGAACCTTGAATTAAATGCCACACACCTTTTCAACAATTATGGCACTATCGATGTATCAAAAGTGAAAGTAATTATAAGTTTGACATTTCATCGTGAATAGTATTTTGCCACAATTTTGTCACGAATTCATTGAAATAAACAACAGTAATATCATCATAAATAAAAACCTATATGGGAAATCGGTTCATAGTAGCAGCAATAGTTTAGTTCGCAGTCAAAGTTTGTAGGGATTGAGTATTGATGAGGATCTTTCCGGAAGTCTCTCATAATTTGATCACATATTCATGAATCATATGCAATGCATGACAAGTCAGCGTCAACAGTCGTATTTGTGTGCCTGTCTACGTTGCATACGAATAATAGTATTTTTGCTCCAATGATATGCTATTAGATTACACCATGTGTATCTTTCAAATGGAAGATTATTTCATGAATGTGCATTATTAAATTATTGATGGATTGCCCAACTATCGATAACACATTAGATCACAATCACGAGACAACGCTCAAAAATGCTAATAACAATAGGTAAAGTATTTTCATCCGAAAGTTTGCAATAAAGTTTTGAACTCCCATTTGTACTGCATTCACAGTTCTCCAGTGCGATCCAAACTTTGATTTGCAACTTGCAAACTTTACCTTTACAACTACTAAAGTATATATAGATTTACAAATTGGCCTGTTGTTTTTCAATTAGCTTATAATATTTGGTAGAACCATGAAAAAATCAAAATTCAACCAAATTGCAGTAATAGCAGGGTGTGTGTCTCTTGCAGTGCTTTTCATGCGCTATGGCGTAATGGTTTTTGTATTAAGAACTTTCATATCATCGGTAAGATTAGCATGGTTGCTGTTTTCCATAATTACATGCTCTCATTTTTATGCGTACTAAATAAACTGCTACATAAGTTGGGATTTTGCAACACTATTTAGAAAATCAAATTAGCTCCAGGAAATGATATTTGGAAAGTTTGGTCGGAAATGCCTATCGATATGTTTGCAAAATTTTACTTTTTCAATGTGATTAACCCGGGCGAAGTGCAAGATGGAGCAAAACCTATTCTCAAGGAATTGGGACCCTATGTCTATCAGTTAGCCGCAAAATACCCAATAATAATAGCCTTGTTTCATTCAAGAAGTTTATGTCACTCTATGTCCAAACTTTGTTGTTCCAATTTAGGGAAAAGCGTCATAAAATAATTTTGGAATCCAGTGATGACATTGTCAGATACAGACCAAAGGTAACCTACATGTTCAGACCCGACCTTTCTTATGGCTCACAGGAGGATTACGTCACAATACTCAATGTTCCCTTTGTCGTAAGTCTTGCAATCTAGAATTAGGGTTAGAATTAAGTACCTACAAACTAAAATGAAGCATGGAAATCACGTGAGTTTATAATAGGGGATAATTGACACGGCGATGGCCTTCAATTAGTTCAATTTGTAATTTTTGCAGGCAGTAGCAAAAATTGCTTGGGATGTTTCAAAGGAACCATTCATGCTCTCCACTTTGGATGACATGTTGGCTGGTAAAGGCGAAACACTCTTTCACACTAACAGAGTTCGAGAATTTCTATTCGATGGAGTCAGTATTGAAAATTTTATGGAACTTTTCTCTCTTCCCATTGAAGCCTTTGGAGTGAAAGCCGAAATTCCAGATCGAATCTTGGACGGAGACTTTGGATTTTTTGACGATGTAATGAAATTCAAAATTGCATTGATATGTCGGTACCTGTGCTTGTGATTCAACTTTAATAATCTGTTTCTCGGTTAATTTGTATTTTGACTGCTAAAGAGGAATGGCACGGCGGAAGAGGTTTGGATGGTTGGAACTGGGATGCGAAATAAAGAAGAATTTGGAAAAATATTTTCCTTTAATGGACATACCAGTTTGGGAGTTTGGAACGACAAGCAGTGTGATAGAATTGACGGGACGGACGGTACTATATTCCCACCCGTTACTGGCACTTCTCGTGTTCTTAATATATTCCATCCGGATGCTTGCAGAACACTACAAATGTCGTACTTTTCCCCTGGAGAATTTTTGGAAATCCCAACTCTGAGATACTCATTTGCAAGCAATGTGTTCGAAAGCTTGGATTTACACCCTGAAAATGAATGCTTTTGTAAAGAAACGTATGAATGGTGTAAGAAGGGAGGTGTCTTCCCTATATGGCCCTGTGTTGGAGGTATGTATATATGATAATGAGAAGCGATAATTGATCATAATTAGTAATAACACAGAAAACTTGTTTGACTACAATTTCAAATGTTCAAGTCGCTACTAATTATTGTGTTTCATTTGGACTGACTCTGTATAGGTGCTCCAGCATTTATATCAAGACCTCACTTCATGAATTCCCATGCAGACTACAGGAATGCAGTGATTGGTCTAAATGACAAAGGAGACTATACTAGTGTCGTGGACATAGAACCCGTAAGCTTGAATCCACATCACGCTAATCTTTAGGTTTTACATATTTTGCCTTACATTCAACCCATCAAAATCAAATTGTTTGCATGTTTTGTTTTGAACCTAACTTTCTAATTACCTTGAAGAATATTGGGCTACCTATCAAGGCTCATGTCAAACTCCAAATCAACATTGAGCTGCAATCATTTGGATCAATGCCAACTTTCTTGAATGCTCCAAATGTTATGTTTCCAGTTATGTGGATGGAAGAGGTAAGAAACGCACACCTGCCAAATCAAATTCGTTATGTGCAAACTCTTTTATAAAAAGGTTCTAAAAGAACATTTTATTGCAAAATTGTAGACTTTCGAACTGACTTCAGAATTGGCGTTTCCGTTGAGGATTATGACAATAATCATCAGATACGCAGATTATTTCACGGAATTCACAGTTTTGGTTTGCGCTATCATAATACTCGCTGCGGTTTTCACAGAATCAAGAGAATCAAATTGGTTGGGAAACTGTGTAGGTGTCAAATTTAGATGAAGAAATTAAAATTTATTGTTGATGAATGTGCTGTGTGAAACATTAAATGTGTCTGGGAAAATACAATACAAATCCTGCTCATTATTGGTTTAGAACGGTGAAAAGGTACTGGAAACATTTTGATTAAGCATGGACAAAAAGTCACTAATCAACGGTGATTTTGTTACAGCACTTTTCTTGGCAAAAATCGCATACATTCGATTGATTCCCACGGTGGTGGTTGATATGTAATCTATTGATTTTACGACCTTCATTTGCCATTGTTCAAAACAAACCCAATACATGCATCATGAACTTTTAGCCTTCTCATTCTAGGGTGGCAATCCAAGAAAAACAAAACTTTTACTGTCTCAAAACAGTAAAGGCATATCAACTTATTTTTTTGAAGGCCCTTCCTCAGGTCAAATTTTTGAATGGAGAGCTCCTCCGTGCTTATTTAGTGTATGACCTTGTCGTGCAGCACTCTGCCACCAAAAAATAACTAGCACTCTCATAATCTTTTGCATTTGTCGTAAATCCAAAATCACAACGAGAAAATTTTGAAGGAAAATATCAAGATACCCCAAACTATATACTGGTGACAAATTTTGATTTTCGCCACTCTCCAAAGCATTCAAGGTCATTGGAAGGATCTAGTGAAATTCATTATCGTTACCTTGCCTTGTCAGCCAATAATTACATCGCACATTAATTATTACGCACACTCTCAAAAAGTCCTTGAAAACTTGACAGCATAATTTTAATTATTTGATCTGAGATATTTCGACCTAGACCTTCCACAAGACATACAATTGTACATTTTCAAATGTTTCCTGTAAAAGCCGATGACCGACAAAATGCAATGCAAATCGCAATGTGTAGCAAATGACAAACCGTGCAATCGTTTATGCTCTGTCATAATATGTTTCAGTCAGAATTATTTGTAATTATGTATCCAAGATATGACATATGAAGTTGGCTAATGCCCTCAAAAAACCGGTGGATGCTATTTGCTGTTTCAGGTGTTTTAATTTTAACATAAATACTCATTTCAATGTGTCATCAATTACCAACTGGATAAACTATCATCATCAATTTTGGGATCCCGATCCTCATCAACGAGGACATTTTTTATTTGTTTGTGTGAGCAGACTCTGTACTCACATTGCTATACGAGTCTCACACTCACAGTTATTCCGTGAATGAATACACGTAAGTAAGTACAATGTAATACTTAATGGTTAGGCAAACAGCATAATAAAAATAAGCAAAAAATATTTTTTGTTGTTGTTCAAACAAGAAGTAGAAATAGGCAATATAGACTATATCATCGTAATCATGTATGTGAAACAGAGTGTGATGGATGATGAGAATGAGACTCTTTCTGGGTGCATTGAATGGAATTATAAGATGCAGGTGCAAAAACTCACTTATTTTTATGAGAAAGTTGTATACGTGTAGCTAGTAGCTAATATAGGGCTCTAATAACAAGTATTTATAGTATTTTACAAGACAACTTGCTGATTGATAGTTCAGGCTACATGCCACATGCTACTGATGAAAAAATCTCTCATGGCAAGTAACTGAGAATTCTGAACACGCAATTAAGGGAAGTGGTTTGTGAGGACTTTCGAACCTTGAACAGCTGACTACTGACTTGGGGGAAGTGAGTGGCTTGGCCAGTGAACACTTAAACATTAAAGGGCTATTGAGCTCGAAAATAGTGTGCAACAATTATTCATTCATATTATCCAATTTGCACAAGTGATTTATATTTTCCAAATCCCGTCCATATATATGAACCAAGGTGAAATCAAAGGGTTATGGCTGTGGCTGTGAGCCCTTTTTAAAGTTCTCTTTCTCCATTGCAAATCATCTCTTCTCGCCCCTTCTCACCGCCTTGCAAGAAAGGTACACATCTGACCGACACATGTGTAAAAAAGATTTGCATTCCATGTGTGTACACACTACATACGCATTTAATTTTATGGTGCTTCCAATCAAAGATATCGTTAGTATTTGTTGATATTTAGATTAAAATTTATGTTTAGGAGTGGAATTATTAGCCTTGGAAAGTTCATTGTATTTTTTTTGGTTATGTGACGGGGTAAGCAAAATACCTGAGCACTCAATTTACCTAGTTGGGTGACATTAATAATGTCTGTGCATAAACTTTTCTAATTTGAAGTACTTTAGTGATTTCAGCATTTTAAGTGTTATGTCATATCAAAATGCAAGGTGATACAGCATCTACATTTGTGGATTGCTCACACATCATGTTCATCTACAACTGTAATTGAGCCATAGAAATTACAGCAATTTACACCACCCAAACTTTAGTGTGAACTTGCGAAAATTAGAGTGATGACCTCATTTCACAGGGATTTGTGCAAACAAATTAGAATTATTGCATAGCGTCTAAGAGTACTTGTGAGGATTTAGTTCTGCAAAAACATTCTCATTTCAAGCCTTTCTTTCCTGAGAGTGGGAAAACTTGCAATGTTTTTTTGCAGTGTTTAAATTTAATTATCATTGTAATGTTGTGGACGGCCGATGCACTCAGACTATAAAAAGTATGATGCATTTAGTGTCACTCAAAAGCATGAGGCAAATTACACATAATGAGCGCGGAATAATAGTTAGTATATGTTTAGCTATATTATCGTCTTGAGAGCGCTCTTGGTTTTGTAATTGTCCCATCCCGAGTTCCGATTGCGGAGCTGAAAGAACTGAAAGGCTGCTCATCATGATGGCTCATTCATTAGATCGATTCCCGTATCATGTATGCTAATGTTATCCATCATGTTGTATGTATGTAGTAGTAGTATGCGGAACAAAAATAGGCAAACATTATAATAAGAAGAAAAAGACTACATTTTTTGCGAATTCGTCACTTCGTCATGTATATACGCATAATAATGTAATGGAAATATGGGACACTTCCTTGATATTGTTGCGGTTTTGAGTTGTATTTTTTACAGGTGTTGTGATGACATGCGTTTAGTTGAAAGTTAAAAGACTTCTAGGGATTTTCACTCACGTGTGTGTTTGAGCAATTTGCCAGTAATTGGTTGCCGTTTGGCAGCATGGCCAAAAGGTTTCACGGTGGTTGTTTTATCTGTGAATTATCCTCATTATTTTGGCTTGCAGTAGTGCAATCTATAAAAATTGCAACTGTGATGACTAAATACGATTTTTAAGATGTCAGTCTGCACTCTGCACTAATCTTTGTATTTGCAAGTTGAAGGTATCAGTTCAAATTTTATAAAAGTGAACATTTTACTGGAGAACAAACCGACAAGTGGGAAATTCTGTGTTTGTGAAACTGTTGCATATTCAACTTCAAGGTATAATTTACACGAGAAGTTCTGGTAGTTCTATACACTAGCTTACTAACTGTGCTTCATATAAATAATATGCGATCTATAGTGGTCACAGCGTGCAATCCCAGATCCCGGAATCGGAGTATTAAGTTTTTTACATAATTAAAGAACATTTTTGTTAATGTAAGTTGCATATAAGCAGACATATCAAGGTTATACATAACATGGGATGTTGTTGAGTGTAGGTACATCTAATATGAATCGACAAAAACATAAATAAAAACATTGCAATAATTCCTTGAGGCAGGGCACTTGGTATAGGGTCACTCACTACGATTGATTATGCATAAAGGTCAATACACCTAATAACTGCAAGTTGAAAAACCACTGGTGACTTGTTTGTAATAATGAACGATGATGGAGTTAAATTTTTAATTTGTAGGGTTTAGGCAAACTCATTGTTAGAATACGAAAATATCAATAAAGTAGCTTACAATTTATATGATTTAAATGCTCTAAAAGTGTAAGATCTCAAGTAATTTATTATGTTTTCCAGATTCCTGTGCGATAAGAGGGGCCAAGGCCAAGGACCAACTATCAATAGCAAATGATTTTGAACACACATCATATAAAATCTGTGTCGTGTCTACGCAAAAAGTTGATACCAAGTTGTAAATTTTTGTGCGAATGACCACCGCATTACTAACTACTGTCTAAAGCAAAAGCTGTCAAACAAAAGTGCTTTAGACTGATGAAAACCTTGAATGAGAGCTTCTTAGTTAGCTAGAACTATTCCAAATCCTACGAACCCTGAGGAGTTCCCGAGTATGGAGCAAACTGCAACAGGTTCCACCAAACTGCCATACTATTCTAAATTGCAAGAGCTCCTTACAGCGGACAGGGGAACACGTCGCAGTGACTTAGCTGAAACTTCCAGTGCTGCGTCCATTTCTGGAGACTCCTTAGGTAATAATGTCTCATGATTAGTTTGTCGCTTCCTCCTTACCCTTTTACTCTTTCGCCTTTCCTTACACTTTTCTTTCGCTTTAATCAACGCATATATACATTTTCAACATACAAGTTAATGTACACAAAATTAGTTAATAGAAATAGTTCTGATGGTATATGGGCTCAATAATATTAAAGTATTTTACTTAAAAGTCTGCTTGCTCAAGAATAATTAATAAATATTTAGTAAAATTGTTAGAAACTCATTTGCAAATAAAACATCGCATTTGGTCTGGTTAATAGCGCTTCAGGGTGTAGGTGTAGGGCGTATAATGGATGATGCAGGTTTTGGCATGTAAAGTAAACTAAAATAGCTAATAATGGCTAATAATAATGCTCAATTCGTATAAATTACTTGCAAAAAAAAAAAAGCTTGGCAAAGTTGGGTTTGATTTTTCAATCGATAATTGCCATATTTCGCCAATTATATAACAGGTGACGATGGGACCAACTCTTCTTCAGATGCTATGTCAGATAAATATAGAAATCCTCGCAAACGGTTACTATTGAGCTCTATGAATGCAAGTGAAGCAGATGAGTGTAAGCAAAAAGCAAAAAAAGCTTTGTTACTTTTTCCGAAAGTTTAAAAAAACATGTTTTAAAGTTTTCTTCATCGAGATTTCATCAAATCAAAGTTACCTGAAAATCAAACGACAAATATTTTTTTTGTGTGAAAGAAAGTTTTTAGTCCCGAAGAAAGTATCATCATGAGTCATAAATTTAATTGGTTTATTGTAGCCCCTGATGATCAGTCGGATAAAGGGAAGAAAATAATGAAATTGAAAAGCGATGCTTCTAATGGATGCGACACTGGTGACATAAACCAAGGTATGGGTTCAATTTACAAATATAATATTCGTTCATCACTTTCTAAACCCTTAACTTACATGTTTGCATGCATGTGTGATGTTTAACTTTACAACTTAGCATAAATAACTTACTAACTGTTAAGCTCCATGTGGCAATTTATTAAAACTGTATTTACTAATGAAGAAGATGAGATGTATCTAAACAAAGGACACCATAGAAGGTTGTTTTTAATTGCTAAACCTTCAGTTGAAGCTGTGGAGTTAGATCCGTGTTGCAAATTCGCAAATTTTGAATGGCTGGTTTGAAAATATAAGATTTACTCCAGTTACTGGAGTCCAGTAGAAACCCAAACCCAGACCGCCAACTGCCTACCGTCAGTAGAATGCGATTAAATGTGTTGGCATGTGGTTATTTATGAAATTAATTCTTTTAATGTTAGCTTAGCTGTTGTTCATATGTCATAACGCACTTGCTGTTTATGTATAAACGTCCCCACAATTAGTTAGTTGTATTTACATGCATAAAGTCACCTGTCATCTAATCGTTTTAATGACTTGCATACTCAATACTCACTAACTTATTGCAAGTATCTACAACTATTTTTTTATTATTCATTGTCTGCAAGTTTATTTGACTGTAGAATGAAAGAATCCTTATCTCTGTAATTGTTTTTATTTTATTGAGTGTTTCAATTGTTCCATTCATTGCTTCAATGTAACTGCATGGAATGCATATTTTTGTTGGAACTTACTAACATTTTGAGAGTATTGCATTGCATTTTTATACACTCCGGATGCACGCAGTTCTTATTGATTTTTATGCCTTGAGTTCTATTTAACCCCGGGACTTAGATCTTGGATCTAGGTGCTTTTTGTTGCTTGATTTGCCTTCTGTTGTACACTTTGTAGTATAATTTCTTCTCAGGTCCTGCTTCTTTCAAAGTGGCCCCCATTGTTTTGAAGAAATACTACCCTAAAGCCGTTCAATCTGCTGAGTGTGAGGAGTTTTTAGTTTCACTTTCAGAGGACGATACGCAGGCTGATGGTAATGGTGGAGCTGTTCTGACTCGTGGAAGTAACAGCGATTCTGAAGCTACGAAGCCTCCGAATGTTAAACCTAAGGATGACTATGAATATATGGGAGGTAATGCGGTTTTGCCAAAGTCAATGATTCAATATATTTGCAGTTTTATTTACATGATAACCAACTTTATTTCTCTACACTTTTTAAATAGCTCAAATAGACAAATTGTTGAATATGTCATCACCTAAAAATCCATGGAAGACGCCCCGTCGTCGTAAATTTCAGTGCGATGAAGCGAACTGTACAAAATCCTATTCATCAGAAGATGATCTTAAAAGTCATAAGCTAAGCCATTCTCCGGGAAATGAAATCAAGCCGTTCGGATGTGATACTTGTAGCAAAAGGTTTAAGTGGGCACAAGCCTTAAAAAAGCACAGGCAAAAATGCCCGAAAACCGACCCAACAAGAAATTCCGGTACAGAGGATGAACGTGAAAGTAGTCAGGAAATGTCTATGGGGAGCCCCAATTCATCTATGGAGGAGTCACCACAGAAAGTTGATGACAAAGCAAAGACGGATGAAACTCCTAAAACAGACCCAGGCAACTCCTTAACACCTGCTCAAATTGCATTAAACCAGTCTTTTGAGTCAGTTGTTTGTCAAATAATACGAAATAATAAAGCCACTGTAGATAGCAACAATGCACCTGATCCTGTTGAAAAGCCGCTTCTTACTCGTAGCCAACTTTCCGCTGAGAAAAAGGTAATTGTCTTTAGTTTTCAAGTAAGTATTTTGCAGGCTGATATCGATTTGAATAACAATTATGCTCATGCTACTTATTTCCCTGAATTCTAGCCAACTTCCAGCAGAAGATCCTCCAGAAAGGATCCAAAGTCCAGTAAGAAGGCAAAGTTGGAAGCTAACCGTGCTGGAAAGAAAAAAGCGTCTAGCCCAGTGGCGGAGGAAGAAACAGATGAATCTGCATCCCCTCTTACTCCAACAACTGGTGGTAGAACATCATTGCGTCGAAATATTCAAAGACCAAAGTGGTTGAGTGATGCTGATCTTGTGACAGACTATGAATTTCCCCGTGGCACAAACAACTTAAGGGCGGGAGTCACGAGTTCAACAGGTTCTCCGGCTACTACACCTACTACTACCACTACCACTGCTATAAATGGAACTCGAAGACAATCCCGGACTGCTTCAACTGACTCTACAAGTGAACCTGTTCCGGTTTCCACCCCCAAAACTGCTTCAGTTCCAACGCCTAAATCTGCCTCAGCTTCAACCCCAAAATCTCAGAAAACGGAAAAGGGTAAACCAAGTCCACCGTCTTCCCGTGACCGCAAAAGAAAGGAGGAGGTGAGTTAAAATAGTTAAGGAATATGTTTAGGAATCTCGAGTGCCGCTTTAGGGGCAATGTGAGAACTGATAATAATTCCTAGTTTTGACAAGAGGGATGTGAGATGCTACTGGCAATCGGCATTAATCATTTTAAATGTTACTTCAAATTAATCTCATAACCTATTTAATGCTGTTTCAGAACAACAAAAATGATGCAAAGAAAGCGGAAATTCCAAAGAAAGTGAGAAAAGTCAGGGAGACCAAAAATGAAAAGAAGAGCAAGATTAAGGACAAGCCTGCAAATAAATCTAAAAATCGTAAAGCCGATATTGACGAAACTCGTGAATCGCCAACCAAACACTTGAGTACAAAAATATTAACCCTGAGCTTGGAAGACGTTGGAAAGGAAGCATCATTAGGCAAATCGCCTGCAGAAACTAACGGTCGCAAGCGTCCTGGTAGTGAGAGTCCATTGACAAGTTTGAGAACACAAGAAAATAGAAAGTCGAAAAGGAAACGCTCTTTGGATGTGCCGGATAAACCTCAGCAATCAAACGGGATTGATGGTGCCACAAGCCTGACGTTGGATTCATCAACAAGTTCAAGGGCTAACGATGAGCAAAATACTAACGTCAGTAACATCGAAAAAAAGTTGCCTGATACTGACGTGGAGGCAGTCACGAATTCAAATGAAACAATGAGCGTCGTGACTGACGAAAAAGGTTCTGAAAAAGTTGAAGCGAATTTACTAAGCAACGAAATAATTGACAAGAAATCCGAGGTAATAGATGATGTTGAGCTTGCCTCAGAAGAGGTTACCCAACGAATCAGCCAGCACGAACCCGTTCCAGCCGAGACCGAAGAAAACGTCGCTAATCAAAGTAAATCCGACGTGGTTGAAGGCGAAGTTGCGGAAACATTAACAGATTTGAACAAGTGTACTGACCTCAATGATCCAACAAAGGATGAAGAACCGAATGTTGGGGATTCCAGTGAAGATTTAGCAAAGGAGACAGTTAGCAGTGCCAATAACTGTCAAAGTGGAAGCCAAGAAGGGAATACAGAAGTTTTGCCAATCGCAGGTCACTTTTTAAATTGCGAGGCTCTTAGCTTCGCAGACATTGCCAAAGGTATCGCTCTAATGCCACAAACAACAGCTCCTGAAGTAGAAAACAGAGTTGCTGAAACTGATGAAAGCAAAACAGATGCAGTAGGTGAAGAGCACAGAAATTCAGATGTGGTGGTTCCTATTGTGAACAACGACGAGGAAATGCCTATTTTAAGACCGGAGACCTCAAGCTCCGCTGCAGGAAGCAGATCTGATTCATTTGCTGAGCGAATGCAAAGTATTGACGAAGATGTGTCTAGCAGTAGCAATCATTCCGTGCTTCCTCAAGCACCTGTTCTTTTAAAAGAAGCAACTGGAGCTCCATCATTTGCCAACGGCATTGTCCAAATTCCACAGGATTGCAAGACAGATTCCACGGGATCCACTGTACCCGACAATCAGGAGGAACTACCTCTCATTGATGATGACGAAGGCCTGAATTCAAGGTTGCGCCGAGACAGGTCCGACTCATTGTCAGTTAGATCTTTTGGATCAGGGTCTCAATCGGAAAAAATTAAAGCACTTGATGATACTTCCTCGAAAGACAAACGTCCTATGACCAATCATGACCATGAGTGCCTTGTAGATTCTGATTCCAACGATTCTTTAATGAGTGAATTTTCCGAATTGGCTGCACAAATATCTGAGAAAACCGATGGAATTAGGTTTAAGGAGGAATGTTTACGCTTTCTCACAACCAAGGTTTCCTCTAACAGCGTAAGTTCATAATTTACTTTTGTGTTGTTTTTTGCCAATAATATTTTTAACATTTCAAATATAATACTTTTATAATTTTTTCTTTTACGAATGTAGATGTGGGCGATTCGAAAGGAACTCAAACGATTAAAAAAGGATAAAAATTATTTCAAGTTCGGAAAGCTTAGTCCTCTAGCTGCTGGTCTCATGCACGATATCTTTTGCCAGTCATTGGAATGAGAGATCATCTTTTTCCAATCCCATGTCCAAAATTTGTTCATTCAAGTATTTTACTGTTATATTCGTGCATTTTTTTCTTTCTATGATAATGTTAGTTTGTAGTTTGTTAGTTAATTAATGTTTCGTGTCGCTAGTTATGATTATTGTGTGGTGCATATTAGCAAATAGTATTGATATGCAATATTTTGTTTGTAAAGCAAATGGGTATCTGGTTTGTAATGAAAAAAGTATACTATTATTATGTGATTAATGGTATAAAATGTGTATGTTAGTACGTATGTATTTTATTCTCAAAGCCTTACTCTTACTTTGTACCCGCCCACTTCAAAATATCATATTGTGTGGACCTTTAAATAGATGCCTGTAAATTCTATTTCAGAGGAGGTTTCAACCAAATTAAAGAGGAAATTGTTTTATTAAAAGTTTAAGAGGAATGGTTTTGTGTTGTTATCTTTATATTCTTAATCTTAGTCTTTTAGTATGTACCTCACATTTATTGAAGAAAATCTTTTGTTACTTTTTAAAACTTAGAAAGTAGAATATTCCAAAGATACAAATTAGATATAAACTATATATAAAAATACATGAAATGCTTAATTGTGTTACTGTGTAATGTATAACAATCACTCGAAAGTAATAAATGTGCCTTTATTTACGTGCACCAATGTACACAAACAAAAAGGGTTTTTTTTATTTCTTCCAATCAGGATATCTGGGAAATGTCAGTTTAAAAATGTGCTAATCCATCAATATGACATTATTGCTTTTTTAAAGCAAATAGGAAACGTAGACAAGCCATGAGCGCATATTACCCCATTAATCAACTTGGTGGAACAGGTATGTTGTGTTGTGTGCTTTAGTGAAAGCTTAAAAATGAAGTACATGGAGCTGTTGTACACTTGAAACTCGCCAGTCAGTAGCCACGAAGAACGATTTGCCAGGCAAAAAAGCAAGTTTACCACATCTCTGAACTCTCTGAGCACTCGTATCTTTCATGTACGCTGAAAGAAGCTTTTTTTTTTGTTTTTTACACAACTCTTCTTGTTGTGCTTGTGATGATGATGATGATGAAAATCCTATATCCCACGAATGCAATGGGAATGATGTCTAGTTTAGAATGTACGTACTACTTGTCAGCCGAGAGCCGACTCTGCCGATGAATGTTCCTGATGATGAGTTGTTGCTGTTCATTTGAGAGAGCTGAGAAGCAAACGAGATGATAGTCAATTTTTACGTGTTCAAGTTGAAGTGTTAAAGATCTCCAGGAGGAAAGAGTGTTATGTCTCCAGGTGCAATTTTTGTCTTTCGGATGGAAAGCCAAAGTCAGTACACCACTGACTGATTGAAGAAAAAAATCGGTGATCACTTTTCAATATTTTAAATTCTACTTTTAACTCCGTGAGTAGTGGTCTGGTAATAAGACCTACAAATCATTTTGCGGAGTGAGTACTTCAAGTGCATGCCCATTTTTTGAAAAAGATAGGTATAAATTGTCAGAGCATTTTTGTTTAGTCGGCTACTTGTTGAGGATACCTACACCATTTACCATGAGAGCATTGTCTATATACCCATTTTTTAAAAAGATGATCAGTTGATGCGCATTCTTTTGTTTTGAAATATATTTTGTATGTAGTTTAAAAATTTTATGCTTTCCTTTACAGGGTGGTATTCAGATTTCCCGTTTTGTAGGAGCAAGTGCATTTATTAACTTGACTTGAAGCAGTTTCCGTGCGCTCTGTGAGGAAGGGAATTTTTCAACTTGGTGTGGTCCCTAACTGCCGGGACGAATAAACCAAAAACATGGGTCTTTCCACGTCTTCTGAGCATAGTTCCAAGAGCTTATCCTTTCTGATGGTTACATCAATGCTGATGAATGGATTTGTCATTTCTGCTGATAACTTGACTCCGAGAGGAGTTCCCCTATCCCGTGAGTTTTCTCATAGAATAGTTGTATCATAATTAGTTCTCCAACTTGGTTTTAAAAGTGGACATTCTTTTAATGTAATTTCTCAGGTGCTGCCCTTTACGATCCTCAGAAAAACTTTTCTTGCCTTGATGGCTCCAAAATGATCCCCTTTTCATTTGTTAACGACGACTATTGTGACTGTAAAGATGGCAGCGATGAACCAGGTAGAATATTTGTCTTTAGCATTATCAGAAATGTAATTGCTTCTTTTTGCACCGTTAATTGGAATGATAGCGCGACATCCTTGTTTCACCCTACAGGAACCAGTGCTTGTGAAAGAGGAAGCTTTTATTGTTTAAATGCTGGTCATATTTCTTCATACATTTTATCGAGTCGTGTAAACGATGGTATCTGTGATTGTTGTGACGGCAGTGATGAAAGTGGCACAAAAACATGTCCAAATACATGCGAAGAAATGGGAAGAGCAGCTAGGGAAGAAGCAGAGCGCCAAGCTAAGCTTGCCAAGGAGGGATATCAAAAACGCTTGGAATTGGTAACGAAGGGCAAATCCTTCAGGAAAGAAAAAGAAGAGGAACGGACACGGCTGGATGCAGAACGGCAAATTGCAGAATCATTGAAGAATGAAAAGGAACAGTTAAAGCAGCAAATAGAAGAACCAGAGAAAGAAGCCCTTGAAAGATATCGGGTCATACAGGAAGAGAAGAGAAAACAACAGGAAGAAGAGGAAAAGGCGAAATCTGAAAATGAGGCTGAAGCACTCTTTAATTTGTTAGATTCCAACGGAGACGACAAAATCACTTTGGATGAAATAAAAGTGCGTCAAACATTTGACAAAAATAAGGATGGTGTAGTTGATGAATCGGAAGCATTGTTCTTTTTGAACATGAACGAAGAAATGTCGAAAGATGAATTCGTAACGTCTGGATGGCTGCTTGTGAAACCTTTCTTCATGATGGAGCAAGGTATGTTTAAACCACCAGAGTCAAGTGGCGGCCAAGTAGGAAATGAGGACTACGAAGATGATGCGGATAAGATTGGTGAAAATCTTCAAGAACCTGAAGAGGCAGCTAAACCTGAGGTTCCAGGAATTTCGGATGTGCCAAACGAAGATGAGGAGGAAGAAGAAGGCGAAGAAGATATTGATGGTGAAACAGAAGCCCCAAGTGATGCATTGGGTGAAACGGATCCAAAATATGATGATGAAACGCAGTCATTAATAGACCGTAAGCTAGTGCATATAAATTATGCCTATATTATATTCCCTGAGCTTTAAAGTATGTAACGTAGTGCAAACTTTAATTATTTTTAATTTAAATTTAATGCCATATTTAACAGAGGCAAACAAAGCAAGAGAAGAGTTCAATGAAGCTGACAGGAATTTGCGAGACTCCATAAAGAAGTTGGAGGAGATAAACGAATTGCTCAATTCAGACTTTGGAGATGACGATAGGTTTGCCCCATTATATGGGGAATGCTTCGATTATGAAGATAAAGAATACATCTATTCACTCTGTCCATTTAAATCCGTAAGTAGTAAGCCCTGAAATATCGTTTGCATAATAATCAAGAACATACTTGAAGATAAGCTTTCAAGAAATTACTCATAAAGTTTGTTTTTCTAGGCATCTCAGAAAATCCGCTCTGGTGGAGACGTTAATCTAGGCAAATGGAGCTCTTGGAGTGGTCCAGAAAATGATAAGTACTCTAGCATGTTATACGACCGTGGTCAAAGTTGTTGGAATGGCCCGCAGCGATCTGCTAGAGTATGTCCCTTTTAAACACTAATCTTTCTAACGTTTCTATTCGTTTTATAATATTGGCATATTAATAAACGAACTTTTTCTATATTTCAGGTATCTCTACGCTGTGGCTTAGATAATCGATTACTTAGCGTCTCAGAACCGTCGAGATGCGAGTATCATTTTGATTTTGAGTCACCAGCAAGTTGTCAAAAACCTGACGCAAGTCAAACCCACGACGAGCTGTAAATTCATAAATTGTTTGTACCACAAATTTATGTTTTGCAAGAGTACATAATATCACTTATTAAACTGTACCGTTCCATCTTTATCTACTACATTGTCATAAAAAACATTTTCGCATAAAACAGTACATTATTATCCCAAGGTTGTGTTTGTCTAAACCGGAGTTATTCAATTCCAATGTCAATTTTCCATTGATAACCAAATCAAAAGTTGGGCAAATGTAGAAATTATTGATCCAATTCAAATGATATGTATTGTACTGTAAGTATATAAACTTTTTGACTGTCTGATATTTTGTCACCAACTATAGTTAGTTTAAATGTACCTTGCCAAGTTGGTTTAAAGCAGTCCAGTTAACATGATACTGCGATGTGATATTCAATTTTGTCAGTACACTTTTATTTATTATTACTGTAATAAATTTGAGTAAGAGTAGATGATAAAGTAATTTTGAAATAACGACGGGTGGAATTAAGTATTATTTGAAGTATGAAGATTTCCGATCAAGACGCCTTGATACATGATAAGGCATAATGTTATGATAGTCCTACTGCATTTATCGTTACGTTTTTGCTTATTGGATCCAATTTTGGAGTTAATTCCAATATCTTGGATGTAGCGAATGCTATTCGAAGGTGTTGCATTTCAATTCCAAATCCACTCAAGATAACACCAAAGGTTTTAGGAGATACGGTTGTTGGCATTTTCCTGAAAAAATAGTGGATGTATTAATTTCTGTAGGTTGTGGTGACGTCAAAACTTGTTCTGCTATTACCATCTATTTTGTAACGGACGAAAGTATAAATGCCCAAACGTTGTAACAAAATTGGTCCAAAAATTTAGTCTGTATTCAAATAAATGATGACATAAGGCCATAGCATAATTTGATACCACCCAAGCAATTTCAATTATCGGGTCAAAGGTTGGCTCTAAAGCAAGGGCCGGATTGATTTGACCAGTAAATTCATCTATGCTCCTTCTTAGATTGTAGGATGCTCTAATGATCTAGAAACGAAAGTTTGGGCTTAGTACAATAATAACTAAAACATTAGTAAATTAATTTCAAATGCATTTCTACTTTTGTACCTGTTCATAATGATCTTTCTTCTTGGCAGCTTGCATCAGACATTTGTTCATTAAATGAACCAAAACCTTGTGACCTCTCCAACTTTTCAGGCTATCCATTTTCTCGCCATTCTTTCGTTGCTGTTGCCAAACTTCGTTCAAGTGATACACTGTGAACTCTCTAATTATTTTTAAAAATTTGACATTGACGATTTCATCAGGCACTGTTGCAATCATAATATCGAATGCCGTGTCTAAGGGCTCAGTTTTCCAAATGTCTTCTTGAGCATCTGGCCATAGTATTTGCTCCGTACTTTCAAAGTCATGGGAGAAACGAATGTTCAATAATTTAGCAATTACTGCAGATTCTTCCTCTGTGAATTTTGTAGAATTCCAAGTAATGTTGTAAGTACAATCTAGAAGCGGACTTCGAATGTGTCGTCCCATGGAGTCTTTATGGAAGCATTGAATACCAAACCATTATGGTTTTTTGGAATTTAAATAATGACAGTTCAAACAAAATTATAATTTACATGAATTACTTACTGGTATCTTGCAACCGCTCCACATTTGCACTATCAAATTGTATGCAATTGGTCAACCTATAATTTCCTATTACTGACGCATCATATTCTTCTGGGCAACCTGGAAAGACCGCACTTACATGAAAGTCTTCAATCTGTATCATGTTCGGCTCGTAGCACAAGGAAAGGCCTTGTCCTTGTGGACGTACACATAACGCCTTCCCATCATTACTAATCAAAGACCACGACTTTCTTCCAATCACAATTACCGATCCGATGTTCGTGCGATCTGTCAGTTGCTTCAGCCCTCCCGTTTCGCACTCAGAGTCGGAAATTGGGAGCACCAAAGACCCGAAATTCTTCTCTGAAAAGAGTGCTATGCTAGAGTCGGACGTTACATCCAACGACGTGAGTGGCTGCATTCCTTCAATAACACTCGTCTACAATTCGAAATTTTGAAATACTGACTTTAGACATGATCTTACTGGCAGTTTACAAGATTCTTGAATGAGTCGTATTATCATTAATTACTTCTGATATAATGAAGCATTTGTCGTTTCCAGAGATTAAACTAACGGTTTCATTATCTCCTGTTTTATAATCTGGACGCGGGTAGACCAGCCAACTGTAATATGAAACATTTTTATTATGAGTAGTTTTTCATGATGATGCTTACTATGCGTCACTTTTATACAATACTACATTCATGTTAGCTAAGAATGAATTGCTTAATTTATAAGTTTAATGCATCCGTAATCCTTACATCCCTGTTATGCATAACAATTGCGGTGGGCTATTTGTATTTGTAAACAGGTCTTGTAAATTAGACCAACCAAGTGGGCCATCTCTGTAAGAAATGCTATATCCTTCTTTATTTGAAAATTCATAAAATGTCGCTTCAGATCTTTGTGGCAGTTTCACTGTCAGGCTATTTTTCGTCAAAAATGACCAAGATATAATAGCAATCACATTTCGCACGCACTGAAATAGCATTTTCCACAGGCAGTGTAGTCACTTTCCACAGGCAGTGTAGTGTAGTCAATGCAAGTGTGAACGAGGTGCCGAAATGAGTACTTTAAATCAGTTCATAAAACTTGTTTTATAGAATTTACAAAATAGCTACGAATGAATTTGTGAATAACCGAATTGGGATGAATACGAAAATATTGCAAACTGAATACATTTGCATTTGTAAAAACTAAACGTAGAAGTGCAATAATGCAAAGGTAAAATAAAGCTGGTGTAATTTTATGATCTATTATTCGAATTCCACGAATTAAGTTGGCAAATTTTTCCTTCCGTATAGCATGGTATTCCAATTGTATGATGTATTTTATCTACGATATGGAATATGGATATGGTAGCCGTACTCGCTATCAAAATCTATGCTAAGTTTAATTTTGTAGGTATTTTGTCTATAGACTACATTATTCTTTGAACTGTATGTTCTGAAATGATAATTTTGTTTGACATACGTTTATGAAACTAATCGTAAATAAGACAATACTGTTGCAATTTTCTCCTTAATTCTAGGAAAAATGAGAGAAACGACTTTCTTATCATCTCAGCCCAGAAATATGCAGTAAGTTTAAGTTTATTCTACAATCGAATATATATTCTACAACATTATCATACTTGATGTTATGTAATTCACCAATTGATCTATGCAATATAATGTATCACAAAGAGTTCGTGTATGTACATTTTGTGCTATCCATTATTATTCTCATTTTTTATTTGTTAGTTGGATCAAGATGAAGTATTTTGGAAAGGATGAAGGAAAATATGCAATGCTATTGATTGCTTGTGCTGGCACCGTTAGTTCTGCCTTTTATGTAACATGCATAATATATTGTATATATATGTATTGTGAAACGGGAACCCCTTATTCAGAAATCATTGTGCAACCTTCACCTTTAGATTTCACTTTCATCTCGAGAATGTGGGTCTCCAGTATATTGGCCTACGATGAATGCCTGATGCAATGAGTTTTGTGATGAGAAAAACACTAAGCAGTTAAGTACTTAGTGAGTGATGCACTACTTCTGCATTTGATCATAAATAAGCATGAAATTACAACATAATCTCAAAATAAGGATGCCGAGGAGGATTGTTTGAGAATAAATTCATATACACATGCTAAAAAGTGAGATGCAATGGTGATTAAGCAATGCATTGTATATTTCAAATATATCAGTCTAGTCTAAATCTAAATGTGATTTAAAAACGATATCTTTTCGGGTTTTTAATTTTTGCGCTTTGCTAGATTACACAGTCAAACAAGATGAAATATACTTATCCTACGAGGCATAAAATATACTGGTCATCATGTTCATTGTTCCGGCTGGTTATCATTGCCATCCGCATTAACGTCCCCATCCACCAGTTGGTCGGGAAATTTGAGGAACACGAGGCTGGGGGATCTCTTGGTATGGGTAGGAGGAATAAGGGTACGCGTATGGATATTGAGGGTATTGTGGATACAAGCCTTGTGCATAAGCTCCAGAACCGGCTACCTGCGCGTTTACGTTGCTCAGACTGTTGGAGGTACCCTGGTCAGATGCAAAATTTAATCCAAAGTTCTTTTTGTCATGGGATTCCGCGGCCTCGGTTTGCTGAGCATACTGACCACCTATGGAGCCTGTGGCAACTTGAGTGTTGTAAGGGGCGTATTGGTAAGGACCCTGTGCATGTACTAGGATCGTCAAAAAATAGAAAAACAATTTAGTATATAATCAAAATGCTTGATCAACTTTTACCGTAAATTAGACTGCAGAGACTACAACAGAGCTTAAAACTGAGGAATCGGACTTGGAATTTTTTGAAATCGACACAAATTACATGAAAAATGGATGGGGATATATGTACCTGTGACTGCACACACAGCAATGGTAAATATTAGGTAACCTGACATGTTGAGTGGGGCAATGCGATATTACTGGAAGATGACTCAATGAGATGGATGATTGTAGGTTGATTGCAAGTGGAATGATGAAACTTTGTTTGGTTTCTTTTACTTTTATATGAATTTAGAATTTTAAGGGATTGATGTTTAAGTTTATGCTATACAATTAAAGAAGCACATACAGTCACCAGTGAAACTCACTTTTACATTACACATTGTAATTTTTGCTAGGTACATACATCTCTTGAATCATCTTTTATCTGATTCATCTTTGAATGTTTGCTTACTTGCAGTCACTTAATCTTAAGGAAGCTTTCTCTTTTCTAGGGATTTCATTTTTGAGTAGGTACTTTTTAGTGCTAGTTTGTTGCATCAATGATCAGCCTGAGTGAGAGCCCATGCTTGATTAGGCATTTCTTCGTTTGAGCATAATAGAAAAACCCTGCTGAACTCATAATCAACATAGGCATTTATATGTTATTTATTTTCCTGGAGTGTTTAAATGTCTAAAGCACAAGGTGCACTGTTAAAAATACATGAGCTATGTTAAACCTTGTTGCTCATGTTTTGCACTGGCCTTGAACTTTTTTGGAGTACGTTTTGTGTCTTCCTTCCCAAAAATCAAAATAAAAATACATAACGAGAAGATGCGATCATAGTGCACAAAGCAAGGAAATTATCTTATCCATAGTATTGCATGCTACATGTTAAAGGATTTGCAAGATAACCTTAAT
>JAQIXX010000171.1:0-83455 GCA_034700605.1 Willowsia nigromaculata | reverse complement strand
TTATGAGAATGCATATTATGAGAATTAACCCTTTATGCAAATGTGCCATTATACGAATGGAATCGTTATGAGAATTTGCCGTTATGAAAATTGGCATTATGAGAACATGTAATTATGAGAATTCATATTATGCGAACTTTCCTCAGACCGGCTAATGTTCCTCAAATCCACGACGCTGTCAGAATCAACCATGGGTAAATGTTGCCATTGTGAAACTTTCCTTGAATGAGAATGAGTACAAACTCGACATATTTATAAAAAAAAAAAAGAGAAAATCTGGGGTGCGAAAATTTTTATCATTAGAAAAAGTCGGGCATGGAAATTCTTGCAAAAGCCCAGGGGGCAGTAAATTTGCCATCCCAAGTCAATCGAATAAATCGTTGATAATCCCTTCACTAGTCCAACGCGAAATCCCTGTTGGAACTTTAAAATCCTTAAATTTTGCTACATTTTTGGCGAAAATTCATGATTTTTGCGAGAGAATTGCTCCAGTTTAAAATAGGCTGGTAAAACTTACAGTTTGTCAAAATGTGATGGCCCTTGCAGTGTGTCGATTATTCATATGAGATCAGTCAAGTGGTCATAGAGACCTTCAGACCATGATTTAAGAGAACTGCTTCAATGATATAGTGTTCACAAATATTATCAAGATAATAATGGAATGAATGTCTTCGTAGAGTAAAGAAAATGATTAATCACAATTTGTGTTCTTTTTAAATCTTACAGGTCAGCAGCACGCCCGGGAGATGCTCCAGTACAACGTCAGAGAGCGCTTGGAGATGAGGTCTCTTCCATCCTCAATTCCATTCGCGAAGGCTATGATAAGCGTGTTCGGCCCAATTATGGAGGTGATGAAAATCGTCATTTTCTTTCTTATTCACATAAAAATTCACACAATTACTTGTATGAAAATGGGAAAATGCTTAACTATATTCAG
Organism: Willowsia nigromaculata; assembly: GCA_034700605.1. NCBI lineage: Eukaryota > Metazoa > Arthropoda > Collembola > Entomobryomorpha > Entomobryidae > Willowsia > Willowsia nigromaculata. The sequence continues at coordinate 82,518 of JAQIXX010000171.1, read as the reverse complement.
ATTATGTGTCCAAACAGTAAATACTTCAAACATTCCAAAAACCCTGACTGACATACTCCATCGTCATCGTAACGTGTTAGAACTCTCCGATACATAAAATCCTCTGAAATTCATTGTGAACAACTGTCTAATCGCATTATCTAAGCTACTTTAAGAATAAAAGCTGTCTGAAAAAACGCTTTCGTGAAACAATGAGACCAAATTACTAAAAAATAGGAATTAGGTTTTATTTCTTAGGACCATTTCTGGATAATTTCAGTACATAAATATCCAAGAAAGTGTCGTACTATCGACGATTGAATAAATATTCAGATCATTTTGTTTTGAAAATCAGTCTGCTTTTGCTTCCACAAGATTATAATTTATTGTTTGAAACGCTATATAGTTTATTGAAGTAAACCAATTATAATGTCTTACAAAATTGGTGAGTACTTATTAAATCAAAAAAGACTGTTGTTTCTTGACTAAAAATTTTAATAGGATGACGTGGAGTTTTTGTTCTAAAACAGTCTCCTCTTTGTCAAAATCAGTCTAAAGTTCCTTCCAAAAACCTCAATCGATGCAGGCAAAAGGTTAAATCCACTTGTTTTTGCACCAAACGAAATAAAGTTTATTAATTTTTCAGAAAAGTAAGTAGCATAATAGTTTTATAAGATGACATCAGAAAACTCAGGAGCGAAGTTGGAGCTGAGGCCAGATTAAACCTACGGCCTTCGGCAGGAGTAATTTCCAATAGAGTGAAATAACTGTTTTCAAATTTTATTTTAAGCATTTTGGTAAATAGCTGAAGGGAGAATTGTGAATTTCACGAAGTCACATTGCAGAAACAAAAGTGTAGTAATAAAATAATAGTGATTACGTAGCTAGAATTGAAAAAGGATAATGACACCGATTAAGAATGTTACTTGTCCTGCCATCAGGTGAACCGGTGGTGGTTGGAGTGACCATGTACGTCCTCAGCATTTCCTCACTCTCAGAAGTCCAAATGGTACCATTATACACAAAACACGTCATCTACTACTACTACTTCTACTCTACTACTTCTATAGATTTTTTTAACTCTGAGCATGAAATTAGAGCAGTGGTCAAGGTTTTTCCTAATTTTCCGCTATATTTCCCAAAACATTTTATTCTGTATAAGCATTACTCTACTTTTTTGCGACTAGAAAACAAACTTTTAAACTTAATATTATTAATACCATTCTCAATAAATATACTTTCTCTTATACAGAATTATAATACGCAAAATTTAGGGGGGAAAATCAGTCGTCGCTCATTTTCATTTCTTTTCCTCCTGTTTACTTCAAAATATACAAAAATATAGTAATTACATGGTTAATCATTATTACTGTTATAAACGATTTAGCATCATTTCAGTTATAACAGTTTAATCCTAAAATAACGTTAGCATTAAGAATTTATAAAATTCGACACTGTTTTTTCTATAGCTCGTATTTACAACTTTCTCTTGCCTGCCCTCCCAATATTTTTTCTGTGATCCCGTCCTTTTGTTTCTTTCTTTAGATCTCTCTTTTACAACTTTTCTGCCTGGGAGAATTCTGAAATACTTTTCTGAATATGTATTAAAAATAACAATACTGGTAGTAGACCTTTGGTGTGTGAGATCCCTCCAGCTTTTTGGTTTCACTTTAGCCGTCTGAAATGAAAATATACATATTTAGGTGGTTTGATATTCTGTTCATCTTACCACTACAACCAATTCTATTAAGTTAGGGCTACTTTCTATTTTTACCATTTCGGAGCATTGTATTCAGTCTTCGTGATTCATTTGCAAGGCAATGTTTTCTTTTTTTGTTTCAAGGTTGCAATTTTGTACGAGGAGTGAGAACGATTAGAATAGAAAGACAATAAATTCCTGAAATACATGTGAAACGGAAAGTTATTTAGATTAGATACTACACTCAACTTCTTTTCTCTCTTTCTGAATGATTGCAAAAGTTGCCTGAAACACTTGTTCTTCATCCCAGAGAGCAAGACTGTCATGTTAAAACAGAAGAAATGCCTGGGATACTTTGTCTCACCGAAATAAAATGAATGAGAGGGATGCTCCTTTGCTCATTCTCTTTCTCACACTCTTTCAAAGGCACTTAGGATAATTTGACCGTGATAGATGAGGACTCATTATTGTTATTATTTTCCAAGTTTTAGTATCATTTATCTACGTGGTGAACAGGAATAGGGAAAGCGATAAAATGTCTAAGGCATTTTCCGACTGCCCTCCTTTCCCATTTCGTCCTTTTCTTATCTTTACATTATTGAAGTACAAAATGTCGCATCAGATTAGATGCTTTCAGTAGACGTGTTCGAGGAAACCAGTGCAGCAAAAAAGGGAATTGATTAGTTTTGCACTTCTCCCTCCGCCATGTATTCTCCAATCTCCAAGCATGCTCACATTTTTCGGGAAAATACGTACTAATCGAGCCAGCAATCCTATCACTAATGTGCAATAATTTTTAGCTACAAGTAAAACACTGCTGCTATCTATTTACCTGTCACTCACAATCATGTTGCTACACACAACCTACACTTGACAAAATTTATTATTGGGATCTGATACCCAATCCCCTAATTATCAGAGAGAGAGACACATACAGAAACTACTAAGGTAGTTAGGAAAATTATAGCTAAGGTGGGCTGAAATAAACAGGCTCAATTTTCTCAGAAAAAACTTTTACCTACATTCCGGCGTGTTTTCGCTTGTAAGATATTTAATTTCACAAATCTTCATTCACCCAAACATGCAACGGTATATAATCATATCGACCAATAATTACATTTCACATTGTTTAAAAATAATATTTGCCCAATTATCATAAAATATTTAAATATTTTCTCCTTTTTGAAGGAGACGAGTTTCTTGTCGTTTGTTCTAGTTCAACTGCCCAGTTATAACTATAAGCTTCAGGTTACCATGTTGACGTTATCATCAAACATTATCGATATTTTTCATAATTAATGACACGGTACGAAGACGTATTAAAATGGAAATGAGCTTTCTATTATAAATTATGACAGACAGCAGCCAAATGTATGATACGATACCATAATGAAATATTGGGGCAATTTGAGAGGTATAAGTAACTAGCTGAAATAACAAAGCCAAGGCAACTCGTTTTGTCGTATTGCACGTTGTACGATTGAAATATACATGTTCGTGGAATAAAATGAAATAATCCACCAATAACTCTAAAAACGTTTCCTTATATTCTTATTAGCAAACTTTGAGGAATACAGTTGTTGTTACAACACCTGATACACAAGAATGGTTTTTAGATAAGTTGATGCTCGTCAATACGCAAGGAAGATTTTTTAAAATAAGGGTTAATACTTGTAATAATTAGGTGAACCGGTTGTTGTGGGGGTGACAATGTATGTGCTCTCCATCAGTTCCGTCTCAGAAGTCCAAATGGTATTTAAACCATTCTCTCTCTCTCTGTCCTTAAATTATTGTATTTTTGCGATAAAAGAATATATAATATGCTGACTGTTTTGATAATCAGTGTGTTGATAATCACTTCTTCTATATACTATCTGTCTTTTGTATACAGTCTACGTAAACGGTATAAATATATATGCATTATATATATTTATATTTCTTGTGTAATATTATCTATGTTCTCTGTTATGTCTAATTATCATTGTAAACAAAACAGGACCCTTACTCAGGGTAACGATTTTTCTTCTCTCCTTCTTTCTTCTGTCCTTTCTAAAAATGCTGCTCGCATTGCATACATGCATACATAGTAGTACTCAGACTTTGAAAGCATATACATCTTTACTAGTTTGTAGTTTTAAGATAATTGAATACCATACAGTCAACTTCAACGTACTCACACACATTTTAAATGCTCACACTATATGTAAAGTATGTAGCCTGTACCGTTTAATAGATTTGCGCAGTTAGTATTATTATTATTACTATTATAGCGAATATAATAATTATCTTGTTATATTCGGCTGAATTTTTCGTTACTTTTCTTTATTCCTTTGTGTCCTCTCTTTCTTCTCTTTTTTGTTGCATTATAGTTTTATTTAACCAGTGTATTTCCTTGTAACTTTCTTTGTGTCTGTGTATATCTCTCTCTATGGACATTACACATAAATTTTATAATACAAGTGGTTTAATGTATTTTGCACTTTGAATGTGTGCAGTCATTCTTTTCTTTTTAGTTTCTCCTTCTTCTTCTCTCTTTACTTGAAATTGTCGCATTTCCTTTTTTTAACGAAAAAAGTTTTGAGAAGGCAGAGGCGTTTTTGTTCCCTTGTTGTGTCCTCGTTTTTTAGGCAGCAAGATACTACCGCAGCAATGACGGCATGCAATTTTACTGACTTTTGGTTACATAGTAATAATATAGACATGATAAAGTTGACAGAGGAAGGTATTTACACCGCAATTTATGTTTAGTGACTATTTAAAAATTTAAGACCACGTCAATATAGGCCTCAGGATTTTATCGCGAAAGTTATAAAGTTATGATTTAGTATTTACTCGTTCCCACAAAGACTAAAAACTGAAGTAGAGTAAGTTTAACTAACTAAGCTGTGAGTAAAATGCCACGGTATTTAGAACAGTGGTGATTGGCCATAAATGTTTTAGGCAGATATGTATATTAGTGTCAGATGGATTGATTGATATAGTTTCTAAGGTATAATGTGTGTCTTAGTTGTAGATGACGTTAATTGGCTACTTTGATACCTGTCATTTAGCTACCCCGTCTCTTAACGAACACAAATTGGAATCACAAATACTCAAAAAAAAACTTTTAGGCCTTAAGATTAACGACTAGTTTGAATACCTGAAACTTACGTAAACGCATTTTGTTTATATTCAAAAGTTGAACTTTTAATAACTCATATTACTGTACAGAGACTTTTGTAAAACTGCAAAAATTTAGGCGTATACCAGTTACATTGCTTGAAAATACATGAAACGACAATTTATCATATATTTAAATATGACAGTCACTCTATCAATTTGTAAATCTAAAAACTTGGGACTCATAAACATTTAATTTTCCTCAAACTTATATATTATATTTTTAACTCGAAATCGATCATACTTTTTTAACTTGAAAAGGTCGAGGACAAACTTTCAACATAGCTTGCAATGCAATACTATCTATTTGCACACGCCTCGCTGGGTGGCCTCCTGTAATTACTACAAAAACACTCGCTCTTTCCATTACAATGTCACCAGTACAAAAAAAAACAAGTTATTCATTTTGAACCACCGTTCCCACAATGTGGGACAAGTTTACTTTCATTTACAAAACACACCAATTAGCAAATATAAAAGACAAACAAATTTGTTAAATCTATGATGTGTTTCAATTTTATGTTATAATTTACGCTTCTTATGCTTGTTTTTCACATGAGTTGTGCTTGATCTATTTTTGTTCTCTTCCTATTACTACTACCACTACTACTTTTACTACTACACCCTATATTTTACACAACTGTAGTACTTAATCGTGTAAATTTTTCCAGCATACATAATGAATTTCCATTTTCCAAAAATTTCTTTTCCAACGATTTTGAATAGATTGGGAAATAAAATGCTAAATAAGTCTGGCAATGATAAGTCTTGATAAAGTAACAATGCAAAAAGAAGATGCTTCAAAGAAGCTAATTATTATACATTTTTTGAGAAAATTCATAAACAAAGGTTGATTTTTTTGGGTTGATCCTCCTTGCACCTGCTCTCTTTTCTCTCTGTCTCTCTATCTATTTATCTATCTTTCTCTCTTCTTTCTCTGTCTCTCTATCTGTCTTTCTCTTTCAACTTTAAAACTTCTATCTATCTTTCAATCTTTCTAGTTATTTATGATTTTCCTCTTCTCATTTCTTTCTCTCTTTTCAAGCGGGGCAGGAGTGGAAGAAAACTGTCACTATATTCCCAATGCGTAACTTAATTATATGGATGTTGCCAACTATACAATTTGTTGTTGGCTGAAAAGACTCGCGAGTTTTTCATGCAGAAAGTTGAACAAAAAACCTACCTGTCAAAGCAAAGCATGCTCTATTAAGCCATGTGTAAAAGTTGAAACTTTTTTATATGATGTATTATGCATAGCACAAACCTATTAAATGTGGAAAATGTGAGCCTATTTTCTTCCACTCCGTGTTCCACAACATCTTTCTCTTTCTCTAGTTATTAGATTTAGTAAAAGATTTAGAGATCTATTAGTGTAGACGTTAATATATTATATCTGAATACTCATAAAAAGTTTATTTTCTGTAGATTTTTTTCTTCTTTCTTTCCTTTCCTATTATCTGTGTGAGCAAAATATTAATAGAGTTGTTCTATTTGTTTGTGGGGTAACTCTTAAAGGATTTCACCGTGGACTTCTATTTTCGTCAGACTTGGAAGGATCCTCGCCTGAAATTCAAAGGGCCTCCTGGGATTACCACATTATCAGTAAGAAATCGAGATTCTATAACTGAATGACGTGAAAATGTGGAAGTAGGGATTGTACAATTTAAATTCAAACATTTCAATTTAATCATTTTTTTTTCTATACAGGTTGGTTCAGAATTTCTTAAAACGCTTTGGGTGCCGGATACTTTCTTCGTAAACGAAAAGAAATCCTACTTCCATACAGCCACGACTCAGAATGAGTTTCTTCGGATTTCACAAGATGGAGACGTTCTGAGATCGATTCGGTAAGGACACTTTACTTGATATTGATATGAATGTGTAGTTAATTAGGGTACCAAAATGCGCGATTAATTTTTCTCGAGAATTCACAAAAATGTCGAGAAAAAAATCTATCCAGTGATTTACCAATTTAATGCAATTCCTCTGCTCAAATACTGCTGTGATAAATCAAACTACATATATTGTTTGAAATAATATAGCCCATGCTCATGTTACCATAAGTTTAATCAACAAAAGCACCAACATCTTTCATGAATTGTTGATCGACTCATAGCGCGCATCAGATTGTCTTGTATTTCCCTCTGGGGACTCAACTTGGGTGAACTGAAGTATATTCTAGTTGATGGCAATGATATTTTCTCGTAAATAATTTTTCTTTTCACATTGGCCATCTAGCCTGTTTTCACCATTGCCTATTGATTATGGAAGCAAATAAAATTATAACTCTGTTTAAAATTGCACAGCGCGAAATTGATGAGTGCATGAATATTACATGTTTAGGAATCAATATAAGCGTTGACTAGTAAATTATGTCTAGCACAGTATTATGGCTGGAAGTGGGGATTTTCCGAGTTAAAATTGATGAAATCAACACAAGATGGATGTACGCATAAAAGTAGTAGTTTTTTTGTGCAAAATAACATGAGTTTCTTGCTGTTTCAAATATTCAGTGAATTGTAATGTAATCAAGGACACGTCCGAGTCAGAATAATATTAAATGAAACTAGAAAACTGTCGAATCTATTGTACTACTAAAAATCTATTAATCTTTGTGCTTACACAGCAATATTTTCACTATTCACATTCCTACATAATGTAATCATATAATACGTTACCCTGCTTCATTTACCATTTTTCTAGATTGACTGTGACTGCTTCGTGTCCAATGGATCTTCGTTACTTCCCAATGGACAGGCAGCTTTGTACCATAGAGATTGAAAGCTGTGAGATTTATTTCTATGATTAATTAATCCCATATCATTATTATTATCGTCATCATAATTTTACATTACGCTCTCAATCACGTTTTTTACAGTTCAATCCTCAAATCAGTTTATTTAATATTTATAATAACAATTAGGTTTGTTCTCGTGTATATTTATTGTGAATGTGTATGTTGCCAACTAACCACTGAATATTCCCTTGTTTCCGTTCCAACCGAATCCATCATAACTTTTCTCATCTCTTTTTTCTTTACGACACCCAAGATGTGTGATGGAAAGCATTTTATTACTGACAACGATCTCAAAATGCTTTATTTTTAAACGATATTAGGGTTTTTGTATGACTTTCATTTTATTGTTTGGTTTTGATTCTCCTCTGCTGCACGAGAACGAGAAGTACACTACGTTAGATGTATTTCTTTAAAAAAAATACAGGTCATTTCACCGTGTAAAGATGGACAGCGAATGTAGCAATCATTCCAACTAACTATACTGTGTTCGCAGTGTTACTATCAAAATGAGTGATGTCCTTCACATTTACTACCAAAGAGTATATTTTTACATATATTTTCATGACCACAGAATAAGTATTTACGTATTTTCAAAATATTTTTTGTATATTGGAGTCAAATACAAACTTTGCTAAGGCCAAACACACATACAACCCAAACAACACATATACACACAAAATGTAAAGTAGACAGCATTATTTCGTCATATTATCATCAATCACTTTATAATCTTTTACGAGAAAGTTCTCTTCTACTAGACGTTCGAATTTCCTACATACTATCAAATATCAAATATTGAGCAAGAATGTATCTTCTGTCCTAATGTAATGTAACTACAAGGGAAGAAGTTCTATAAACTGTATAGGTAAAAAAGCTTATGTGCTGCGACAGCAAGATGCAAAATGTTACTGGAAGAAAGTCAAATAATAAGCAAGTCTCTCCGTTTTGTATTTTCATTTTGTCAGATATGTACACGTAAAATAAAAGATTACTTGCCGTTACAGTTTGCCTTCTGACTAATGCCAGTTATGTGTATTCAAAAGTACAATCTAAGTAGCCAGAAACTTAGGAGAAAGCAAAGCACCACTGAAGTCGAAAAAATCGCATTGCTTTCATTGTAACAATTAAAATATTATTACTGCAATAAACTCGCTTCAAAACCAAACTCAGTACACAATACGGAACATGTCTAAAGTCTTTTTTCTCGATCGCAGGATGTATTGAAACATGAAATATTGCAAATTGTCATCGGATACTAAAGAAATTTTTGAACGCTATAAAATGGTTTTATATGAACTCCTGCGCTCATAATTAGTTGCAACGACTTCAACGATTTGGTTGGAAGTTTTAGAAATGGCACGAGCAAAACAAAAAAGTCAATATCATGAGCTCGAAGCTAGCAAAATTGTGTGAAGATCTGTAGAGTCCACAATGTATGCCTACTCTAAAATCGAACAAATAGTCCGGTAATATCAGTAAAAATAAGTGACAATACTAATGTTAATGGCTTGCTAGTTGCTATATGTTTGCTTATTTATAGCATTGTTTTTGGAATGTGAACTAACTAGTGAGCTGGTTCTAATCTATACCATTGTCTTCACATTAAGTGCATTCCGTTTTTCTTTGCACTTTCACTTTTTATGGGATTGATCGCAACAATGCAAACATTTTATACACTTAAATTTTTTTTTGTCTTGTAAAAGTTTATTTAAAATTCCAAAGGGAAATGCATGACACTAATTGGTTTGAGGTTAAAATATCGCCATCCTTATAGTCAAATTACAGAAAAGAGAGAAACCTGAATGCTGACTCGAATATTCTTGATTTTCCAATCATCGCCATTTTTTACATGTGCTTTGAATTTAGTTAATATCTGTTTTACCTGAAACTACAGTGAACACGTTATTCAGTTTTGTTGATTTTTTCTTTTGTTATTCTTGTTTCCAGTTTTCCCTCTTCTTTTTTGCTTAACATATTCCAAAAGAAAGTCAAATAGTATGTCCTTACTCAGTTTATCTGCATGGCTAAATGTTTTTCAAGCATTACTACTTATTCAAAATTAGACAGATACAACTTTGAAAATTATTGAATAGACTGACACCAATTTCTTGTTGGCAAAACTCTCATGATACTCAAGTTATAGGAAAAAAGTTTTCTTGTTATAGTTCATCTGGCAAGAAAAACACTTCTGCCAACTCATAATTTATTCCTTTGGATCATTGTAAACGGATTAATATCTAATTTACTGCAAGACTGAATAGTAACTCATTATGTGTCACCAGAGAAAAAAAAGTGTCAGATACGTACAAAAGTTTGCTTCGAGTCCTCAAAAACTGTCATTTTATGAGACAACATAATACAGGTCATAGAATCAGTTGTGTCCCAATAAAATATTAAGGCTCTTTCTTCTATTTCTTTCCTTTGACGATTATGAGAAATCGCAAAGTTGTGAAAATTGCTGATACAGATAGCGTTTGATTGAACAAACTACGCGAGCTCTATTTCGTCAGGTCAGAATTTCAGGGCATATCTTTTAATAAAAATGTAACAGGGACAGCAAAGTATTTTGATTGTTATCGAAGCATTACGGTAAAATATAACTTTTTTCGAGTAGTTTCTCTTTCAGATACTTCCGTCAAGTCAGCAAGATTGTGATTTTATATACTGTAATTTACACCTTATCCATCTCTATCCGTAGTCTATAGTAGATGCTTTGCTAAGCAAAATAATTTTTGTAGCCAGATACCTTTTGGTCGTAATTTCCGATTGTCTCTGCAAAATAAAAACTTTTGTTTTCATGACAAAACTATCTGTTGGTATTATAGCATGGCACAGTTTCATGTACTCAATTCTTTTTCTCTAGAGAGCTGTATCAGAAAACAAAGTCCAGCATAATTTATGAGTTAGAAGAAATGCTTACACTTTATCCTGTCATAAATCATAATTAGAGTTATGTCTAGGGAAAGAAGTCGATAGCTTTAATTGTAGGAGTGCTTACACTCGTGTGTGTATATGTGTATGTGGGGCTTCACTTGAGACAACACCTTTTCAAACCCTCATTAATCACTATCATTTTTGTGGAAAACATTTAGTGTTCGCTTGCTGGATATTCTGACTAGCAAGTCATATATCTCTGGAAATATTTTTTTAGGAACATGTCATGTTATCTAAGGATGCTCATTAGAATATCTGTGCATTATACTGCTGGTTTATAAATATGCAAAAAAAGTGAAGGGCTTGAAAATGTATGTTTGTGTCGAGATACCTGAGACACAATGTGGGTGTTTGTACAGTTTTGCATGTCATTTTACCTAGAAAACATCATACGTTTATTTTATTTTAATTCTAGTAACATGTTGATTACAGAATTTACGATCGATATTAATAATAATTTTTAAATGCTTGTCCTTCTCCCTCTACCCTTTCGAATAGATTCTCAGGCCAAAGCAAAGCTTGTTTTGTAAAACTGCCTAACTGCCTGATTGTGTAATAATTTTCTGCTCCGTTACAAATATTTTGTTGGATTATCAGTAGCAGATCAATTGTATAACTCTTGTATATATTATAATATGTAGGCCCATACGTTATAAATTTATTTTTTTCTTTTAAGTACAAAACTATAAAAACTACTTTAAAACCAACCCATATCTCTCTGGAGAACCTACAACTCTCCCATGAGCGATAAAAGAATCGTAATCCTGCAAAATCGCCAACTTTTTTGGAAATGTTACTTTCTTCCTTCATATTAGGACATTCGTTTGGAGACCTTCATTACATATTTTCTGCGTACGACCTCCTTTTAAAATTGCTAAATGTTGTGTGTAACTTGCAGTAGTTCTCATGCAGAGTATTCCCAATTTTTTGCTTCTGAAAGTAATAATATAAAAAAAGGAAAATAAAAAAGTAAGCAAATACTCAAAGTCAGTAGTCGCCAAAGTGTACAAGTTTTCATATTAAGTGAACATGTGTACATAAATATTATGTACTCCATACATAATGTATTTCCACATCAGTGACTGCGGATGCAATGTAATGTTGGTTTCCTCTTTCAGTTATTTCTTGCTCTCAAACACCAACACACAGCCACACACATAAACATACACATGTTTAATTTTTTGTTCCAGAAGTTGACATCTAATGTTTTTTTATTTTTTATTTTATTTTACCGAACGTAGCAAAACTATACATGTTTATATAAAGTAGATATAATTGATGTTGTACATTAGTCGGTTACACAATGGTGGACATAGAATATCAATGGGCTGGCGGGCCGAAGTCCATCGGAATGGGACCAATACAACTACCACAGTTCACCGTGTTGGGGCACAGACATACCCAAACTTACATCCTGCTCAGCACAGGTACCCAGGTTATATCTCTGCTGAAATAGCAAGCGTTTTATATCTACTTTATTAGATACAAACTGCACAAAAATATTTGGCGCATCCATGATCATCGCTATAGCATCCAGTTTTTTAAGAAAATAATGAGAATATATAGAGACATCAGTAGTTCGCCACATTTCCGTCGTCGGTAGGGATATGGGAGAAAGAGTTCTTGAAGAAAGCTAACTTTCACATGATTTATAATTTATCAAATAGCAAGTAGATAATCGAGCAGGGCTGATTCGAGTTTTTCATCATAACCACGGCACAAGAACGCTAGCCCAGTTTTCTTTTTTGGGACATAATTTTAGTCGTTAAACAGATTACTTTCGTCTATCTGAATACTTCACTTTTCGTTTTAGTTTATTGATGTATCTTATTTCCTTTTTCTCTGTAACTTTATTCATTTTTATGGCAGTTGCCTCTTGTCACTCAATTAAATATATAATATACAGCAGCAGCAATATAGACTCAATCTGACTGTTGAGGATCCTACAATGAGCCGCCTCATCTTGCAGAAATTTTTTAAAGCTTTCAGAACCAAACTTTGATTGGAGTCGTATGAGTATGTGAACCCAATAATTTTAACTGCACGTTAACCATTTTTTTCAAGGCTCCATACTATCCTCGTTGCATTTGCATGTGATAAAAATATTATCAACCTTTTTCTTTTCTCTTCTTCTCTTTTCAAGAAGATTGGCTGCCAATTTATTGCATTTGTTTGGCGTTTGGTAGAAAGACAAAAATAATATAATATTGCTTGCAGTGCTGTTCTGTCGTCTGACTTGATGCATTTTTAAACAATAAACATTCTACTTAAATCCATAAATATATACAAGTATGTGTATATATTCAAACTCCTTTAGCCATAATAATATTTTAGTGTTGAGCTATAAATAATCGTAGAGCCAGCAGTTGTTTTACAGTACCGTATAAGTACGATCTAGTTAAAGCTAAAGCTACATAAAAATCTTGCTCTTTCGTACATGTACGCATTTTGAATTATCGACTTCTTTGAATCTCCTCTTATTACTATCATTAGAACAAATAACTTGTTTATTTTTGCATTTCCAGTCTTACTGACTTACGCAGCATATCTTTTACAAAAACTTATAATCACACCTTCCCTTTCAACTACAAACGAATGACTGATACCGTATTGCGAAGTAGAAAAAACTACAAAACGTATTAATAACTGCTAAGAGTAAATCTAATGTTGAATACTGAAGCTGTTGATATGATTATATGTATATAAAAAAAGGTATGATAGCATAGCTATATATTATGGACTAGGGTACTCTATCCCGAATCGAGTTTGCCTTTGATTTAGAAATTTTTATAAACAAGATAAAAAGTTGACGTCATGCTTGCAAAATGATCATGATGATGATAAAACCTCAGCTTTCCCTTAAACACAATGTTTGTACTTCATCCACGGTTATTGGAAACAACTGTTCGACGAGATGTGATATAATACGAGAAAAAGTGCCTGAAACACAAAGGCATTGATGTGGAAGCAAGAAATCTGGTAACTCGAAAAAAAGAATCCTACAACAAGTTTATATTTTCAGCTTTGCTTTAGCTATCGAAAAAAAAAATCTAAAACTTTCTTTTTTGACGCAACGCTAAGAATACAAAAGGGGATAAACATAAAAATGATAACCATTCGGTCCAGCAGGTCTGTATATACTAAATTTTACGTTTCTATGAAAACGCGTACGACTGAGTTCGTCTGGCTGGCCTGTTGCCTGTAATTCCATTCTTGGCTTTCTATAATGCTCCGTGATACTTTACAACAACAAAAATAACTAGTACTAAATAAATATATATTTTTGAGTAGAAAAGTTGTGACAAAAGCAGACCATACCACAATGACACAATCTCTTAGGCTTAATTTGAAAACATTCACGTGTGGTTGCTACAGTCTATATACTACTCACGAACAGACAAAATACATACATCATTCATATACAAACACAATATATGGTACATAATACAAACACATTTTTTATCATTAGTATTTATATATATTTCAAGTTATTATTCCATCAAACAAAAGAATTGAGAAAAATTTTAGTATACAACGGAGATCACATAACATGCTTTGTATACATTGATTACTTTGCAAACACTTGCTATTAAAGTTACTTTCCTTGAATGAGCTCTAAAACATGAAGATCTAATTCCTATTGTTCAATCAATTTCAATACCCCAAAAAAATTTCTGATAATAACACTGCGAATGATCCCGTTGTTCGAAAGCAATGTTCAGTATTGGAAATATATTATTATACTTTGTTGAAAAGCAACGTTTGTTTACTTCCGTGTCAACTTTCCCATTTACTATTTCAATAATATTTCGTATACTAATCCGTTTCGTTTTATATCTCCTCATTTTTTGTCTCTTCCTCCTTATATTTATATCTGTTTCAACACTATGTATTATGTAACCAAAGGTTTCCATTATTTTTTGAGTGTGTGTATGTGCATTTTATTAATTGCAACCAGTTTGTACTGTTCGTATATTCAATACTTTTTCTAAACAATCTTGTGTGTTGACCCATATATGTTATGTATTGTGTGTGTATCTATAATATATCTATATATATTAATATATACTATTACATGAGGGCCGTTAGAATTTTTCGTGTCAGATTGGAGAAACAATTTGCTATAATGTTGTACATTTAGTTGGCTACACTATGTCGGACATCCGGTACAAATGGGCTAAGGGACACGAGTCCGTCGGCGTCTCCTCTGACGTCTCTCTGCCACAGTTCAAAGTTCTTGGGCACAGGCAGCAAGCCATGGAAATTTCCTTGACCACAGGTTAACTCTCTCATATACAATATGATTCGTCAAAAAAATCATTACTTCCTCTCTAGTTTTCTATATTCTATATACAATAATATTTCAATAATCTCAACTACACACACTGACACGAAACATTCGATTGAAAGCTACTATACTACCGATATCCCGAAATCAAAACCAAACCATCATCGATAAAAGCAAACAATAAAACCAAGTAAAAACACTAAACCAACAAAGTGAGTCATGTGGGGTGGAAAAACGGAAACATGTTTTGTTTAGAACGTGATTTATCTTTGCAGTTCTCTAGTATGACATCTATAATTTCTACAAATATGAGAACAAACCCACTATCAAGTAAAGTAGTAAACAATTATTACGGGAAATTACATACTTTAGCGAATTTTCAAAACTAAATGTGACTGTAACAAAAAGTATTGATATCAAGCCATATCTTCCTACCGTATATTGTCTAATACTTCAAAGTTGTTTCCATTTTTGGTATACGTATACACTTGATCAAGCATTGCACAAATATAATCTCTCACCTGCGTTTCGAATAATACATTATTACAATTACAAAAATCAAAATTACTACCTCTCTGAACTTCAGACCTAACTGATTTAACACAACTGCTTAAGGTTTATTATTCTTTTATTTTATCAATAAAAACTTCGTGTCTAAATACATTTTTACTGTTTAGTTTTCAACGAGACATTTCATTATCTAAAAACACAATAGTACCTTTTTTATTCCATCATTTCCCTTACTAGATAAAAACTTAATTATCTGGAACATTTAATTCTTTTCCAATTATGTATCAAATGTACTACAATTCGAAAAAAAATATTTAATTCCATTACAGTAACAAATTGACGTTTTTATTTACAAACTTCCCTAATGTGTTACACTGGTCACTAAATTCATTCCCTGTACACGTAAAAATAA
Organism: Willowsia nigromaculata; assembly: GCA_034700605.1. Lineage (NCBI taxonomy): Eukaryota > Metazoa > Arthropoda > Collembola > Entomobryomorpha > Entomobryidae > Willowsia > Willowsia nigromaculata. The sequence goes on along the minus strand of JAQIXX010000171.1, from coordinate 66,740 downwards.
CGTAGTAATTCAAGATTCAGTAATTCCTATATTTACCACACATATCATTTGGTGTTGTGATCATTTGTACCAGTACCAGTCATAAATTTAATTCGAAATTCACTCAACAGCAGTTCATCAATTTGTATGGTAGAGAAAGCAGACATCTTCGGACACAAATTCCATACAAGTAATAATAAATACTAGCCGTGTTGGCTTATAAACAAAGAGCTGTATATAGTATGCGTACTTCATCAAACCATTCAGAAACAACTAAACACTTGACATTTCCAAATGCTACGTAGGAATTACTTCCTACACAACATTATTCTCGCGTGGTACGCAACTGGGTAAAGATAAATACGCAATTGAAACATGAATCTGTAAGTACATCAAACGTTGCCGTGTACTACTACTTAAAATTTTACTACTACAAACAAATGACTATATATACATCATCATTAAACATTTCGATATATTTGAACACTAATTTAATTTGATTGACACCACTTGACTACAACAGTGTCTTCTTTTTGCACAGACTTGCAGTATATTGTAACCTTTGCTAAAACAATTTTAATGAGAATTAAATCACAATCAAAGCAAAACTTTATTTGCTTCTAATCTATCACCACCACCACCACCACTGAAATCACGTTCAAATCACTAATTTCACAAAAAAATCATTCACCACCACCAATCACCACCACTCACTTTCACCAACTCACAAAAACCCCACTACCACCACCACTTTCACTTTATCAACTTGTCAAGTTCTTATCAGCTTTTCTAAAGAGTTTAGCGAGTCAGCAGTAGATATTTTGAGTGCTAATCTAATTCTAAATATAATTATCTCTCACAAAAGCAAAAGGAAACGGTCATCATGGTAGAAAAAACATGCTCACCTTTTGATTGCATTATCAGTACTAGGGCAGGCTTATCAACATACTTCACTGTTTTTCACAAATATAAAATTTTTAGGTTCTTTCATTAAAGTACTCACACATTTAAGTACTTGTTCAAATTAAAGTAACGTAAATAGAACTCTTCTGGTCAGTTTATTCATGATTGATTGGATTCAAGAAGATTGGCTAGAAATACGATTTATTTCTACTCCCATCAACTTTAGAGATTTTATGGAGAACGATTGTGTAGGAAACTATATTGACAGTTTAGGGATGAGTTGGCTTCCAGAAGCTGTTACAAAAGAAAGTACAAACGCGATAACAAATCTGCATATTATATTTTTAAATCCAAGTGCACTAGCGGAAATAGGGAATCGTAAGCAAACAAAACTAGTTTGGCATCGGGATCGGGAAGCCATTAATTACCGTTAAATTAGTCACTTTCAATCTCTTGTACTTGTACACATAGGTAATAAGTCTTTCTACAGAGCATCTCAAAGTGCCCCATTCCGTGAATGTGTGGATGGGCAAACGCAAAAGACGCAAAAAGCGTTGCACTACCTACTTTACTTTGATCTATTGAGCTTCAGAAATTATACAATTTGTTTCCAATGCAACCCAGGTATTTACGCACCCGGGCCAACTTTAACACGGTAGAAGAAATACTATATAATATACCATAAGTAATGCTTTACAATTAAGCGAGAATAATGGAGTAAAGTAAAGAAAAAGTTGGAAAGTTGGAAGTATAAAAATAACCGGTATTAGTTTGCGATTCCTTATTTCTGTCTGAAAAGGTAGCTACTAATTTTTCTCAGTAATTACAGCATCATTTAATATTGTAATAATAATGAGACATTTAGTTTCCAGCACATTTAATTATCTAAGATTGTGGGAGAAAAAGAAGAGCTCAGAGGCTTATCTTATCTGTTTATTACGAGCGAAAAGAAAGTTAGGTGCATTACATATAGCTGTAGTAGAGTAGATAGAAAAGTTTTTTGGCTATTTGTACGAGTAAATCAATTAGGAATTGTGTGAGGCTTTGATTTAATCAAATCAATGTTGAATCAGGGTTGGTTAGTAGACAGTAGAATCTTTCTTTGTCGTGTAACAGTACAGCATCAAATTGTAGACACCGAAGTCTTATTTTGCGGCTTCTAGGAAGATCCAATCAACTCATCAGCAACCGACAAATTTAATTAAATGTATATAAATAGTGATAACTCTCATATACAGAACTCTACATACATACCAAAAAAAATACTATAAACATACAGTTCATCTTAGCTTTCGTTGTACAGTCTTTTCTTAACATGATAACTACGTATTATTAAATTACATACATATTATGTACATACCTATAAATATAATGTATATTGCATATATTCGGCTTATGAAATGATAACGCTTCTATTCACAATGCAATACAATTGAGAGTGAAAACTAAATTGAGACTCTTGCTGCTACCAGGAAATTACTCTCGCCTGGCCTGTGAGATTCAATTCGTGCGATCTATGGGCTACTACCTGATCCAAATCTACATTCCATCAGGACTCATCGTAATTATTTCTTGGGTCTCCTTCTGGCTCAACAGAAACGCGACGCCTGCTAGAGTTGCCCTCGGTGTAACAACGGTAAGTATCATTCCCTGAAGTAAATATAGACCTAAACGTGTGTATGAATAGGGCGTTTGTTACAACGCCTGTTGGATTTAAACAGCCCCGTTACAGTCCACATGGGGAAACAGGAGATCTGCAAATAGTGTAGATAACATTGTGGGTGTGTAAATGGATACCTAACTCATCTCTGCCCCTTACAATGCTTGACTGGATGAAAAGCATTGTGTTGTGCATTGTGCTAGAATTACAAATACGATCTTTTTGTGGGCAGTGACCCAAAAATTAACTTTCGGAATTCTTATCCTAACAGACAATCCGATTGTGTCTCAATTCTTCGGGTCATGCGAATAGCTCATGATTCATATGTTGATTTGATTGTTTGTATTCTGTCGTAGGTGTTGACGATGACAACGCTAATGTCCTCAACCAATGCAGCTCTTCCAAAGATTTCCTACGTAAAATCGATAGACGTTTATCTGGGTACCTGTTTCGTCATGGTTTTTGCGTCACTGCTAGGTACGCTCGAGTTACAGTTATGAATTGGTTAATACGATATGAATGTCTCGTAAAACGAGAACAACAGGTAATTTTATTACTTTTTTGGTTGTGTATGACAGAGTACGCAACTGTGGGTTACATGGCCAAACGAATCCAAATGAGGAAGAATAGATTTATGGCTCTGCAGAAAATGGCAGAGCAAAAGAAAGCAGCAATGGATCATCATGATGAGCACCACGCAAAACAAACTGTACGTGTACAAACTAAAATGACGGAGTCACACAATTTACTAAAGAAAATGAAAAATTTAAAATGCAAGCATCATTTTAAGTCATCTGTGCATTTTTTTTCATTGCAGGAGGTAAGGTTCAAGGTTCACGATCCTAAATCGTACTCGAAAGGCGTTGGAACTTTAGAAAACACAGTAAATGGGGCTCGGGGAGGCGACGAAGAAAATCCTGCTCATCCTATCTTGCCACCAGGCAAAGATATTAATAAACTTTATGGGATAACACCATCTGATATCGATAAGTATGTACTCCACAACATTCAGTTTGAAAATTTACATTTTCCCAAATCAGAATGAATGCTTATGCGTCCGTCATGATTATTCTTGTTTTTTAGATACTCCCGTGTGGTATTTCCAGTCTGCTTTATTTGCTTCAATTTAATGTATTGGATTATTTATCTTCATATTTCCGACGTAGTGGAGGATGATCTCGTAGTTTTAGAAAAACCCGACTAATAAGTTTTCTAGTTCGTAAAAAGAGAATAATCTTTACATACATATACTACATGGTTTTCAATTAACTGTCTATTTATTACATTCTTCAAGTTTTTACACGCTTAATTAGTGAACTGTTTCGAAACTCTGTTCTTCTGTAATTGACAAAAAATATGGGAAGCGTTCCTTTTTCCGGGAAACCCTTTCCAAAAAGGCTTTTCAAAGAGTGTGATATAATCTTTAGTCTGCCTCATCTTCATGTCACTCATGAAGGAAAAAATTCTATAAACTAAATCAACAAAAAATATTGTTTCTGTATGTGTGAGAATGCCGAAAAATATTAGACAAGGAAAACTAATTGTTACCGCAATGGGCAGCTCAATTTAAGACTTTCAAAGAAAAGAAAATCCACTCTCATAACATATTTCCCAATAAGTTCGGAGATTAGAATACGAATTGAGAAGGCGTACATAATTTACTTATCGACATTCACAAAGATTCTCTGGTGAAAATGAGACAGGAGAAGCGGGATGCACACCACAACCACTACACACACAGAAATCGATGATGGCCAAGCTACAACAACGAAAATGTCGCACCTCCACGAACTACTTACGCTGTATGTATTTATGAAATAACGATGAAATCAAGATGTACAGGTGTGAGTACAATTTTCTCGTCATAAATACCAAAGTATTATGAAGGCTGACAACAATGACGACGGCGGAGGACGTATGAGTGAACAAGTGCGTAATGTTTTTTTTAATGATAAAACCTCGGATGATACTATGGTGATCATGCTGCTGAAACGGACCGACAGTTCAAGACCTGCGCATGACATGTACACGATGAAATACTCAACAAAAATAATTAAAAACTACTTACACGGTCACACACACTAGTACTTACGCATCAGAGATGATAGAACTACAGCAACTGCTCAAAGCTCAAGGCTCTTCTCCTTTTTTTCATAAAGCGCGATTCGGGAAGACAACAGTGAACTCTGTCGGTTCCTCATACGACAATCTTCATCGTCATATATAATCACCAACAAGAAGACAAGACTGGTACATGGCAGTGGTATCAGAGAGGGTTTGTTAGCAATGAAACGAGGGAGGAAACCAGTCAACACAAAAAATAATTATTTCCAGGATCCAGGAAGAAAATAAGAGAGATTGAGCCGTACACAAGAATCATGGTGTCTTTTGTGTTTTTCTAATACATAGTGTCATATTATGGAGAGATGCTTAAACATTTCCACGTTGTATAATAGTAATAATATAATATTGGATTATTATGCTATTATTAAATTGACAGCGAACGCGAGCAAGCGTATGAGCAACCACACTGCTGAACACTTTAATAATAACTACTAATGCTCCTTTAAATGTATGATATGATCTGCTACATCACGCTGGTACTACTACTATTATTATCATTACTATGATTATCACTTTTTTCTCAACCGAAATTTTGCGCCTTTTCACTTCATGTTCTGCATTATCAATTCATCTTGACTCAATTTTCTTCTTCCGGTTGGTGATAATACTCTTCCACATGAGAGAGTGAATGGAGACAGAGATAAAGTTCGCTGGATGCCGAGGTGATTCTTGCTTGAAGAAGACGCGAGTAAAATAGTTGTCGTGAAAAGAAATTAATACTGGAAGGAACTGATGTCTTGTCGGAAACTTCTTTTACATGTCGATAGGTGAGCCGAAAGGATCCTAAATTACACAAGAATGCAATTACTTTTTCTGAGAAGATATTGATATTACCCCCGAATAAAGTGTGTGGTAGTCGAATGATGATGACATCTACTTAATAGAGAAGTGTGTCATTGTCATTCATAACAAAAGAAGGCCATCAAAATGCCACGCAAAACATAATACACCCCCTTATTTCTAATAATACTTTGACATAATACCTTGAAGAACGGATAATGTTCAACCTATCACGTATATTGCGAAACTTGCTGATTAGAACATATTGCCCCTTGAGTTCATCTCTGAAATAATCTGAAGCATTCAACCCATGTCCTTTTGAATATAGCAAGTCTTGACTTTCTCTTCAGAGAAAAAAACATATACATAAATATTACTAAAATACATCAAAAGTAATTTTTCGACAAGTCAGCTCCATTCATGTTTTTCATCTTAGTATGCATTTCTTTTCAAGATAAACAACCATCTCAAAAATTCTAAGACTTATTGTAAAACTGCCAGTGTTGCTGTCACTACAACAAGAGAGTGCATGAAATAAAGTAGGAGAGAAAGTGAAACTTTGACGAAGACTATTGGGTTGACAACCCATTGAAAGTGGTGACATATTCTCTAGGGATGCGGAGTAAAAAAGGGAAGAACAATAAGCAGCTTTACTTACCTCTCTCTACTGTACATCACCATCATTACAACAAATACTATTTCTAATACCATCATCGCCAGCAAAAGAGTTCACTCGCAAGTGTAGCCAAGTATCAGGCTTTACCTTTTGCTACATGCTTGGAATACGATTGTTGTTGAGTTTTCTGTACAAAGAAACAAGAGAGAAAAAGTAACATTATGTATCTTGTTGTGTTCCATGTCATTTTTGACTCTCTATTGCGTGCTACGACATGGGTGCTTCAACTACCGTCGGCTTTGGTGCTATCAACTTAACGTGATCACTCTTGCAACATTTTCTCTCTTGTGGAACGAAAAGGAGAAGAGAAAAAAAATCACTGAGATGAATGTGAATTGTTTTCGATGTTTTATCTTGTGAGAAAACTACAGAATTATTATCAGCCTGGAAGAAGATGAAAGTTCTGCGCCATAATGATGTATATGCCATAAGTATATATTGGGTGAGAGTGCGTCGTCGTCGTCATCGTCAGCAGCAGCAGCAGCGGTAGAGTGAGAAATGAAATATGTAGATGTAACTTTCTAACGATATGCTTCCATTAAAAACGTTGGCCTTTTAAGAAAATGAATTGTCAAAGAAGAAGAAGAGAGGAAACAGTTGTTCATTTTCGACATTTTTACTGGTTTTTGTCATCGTTGCTATAATTCATTGCTGCTTTTGTTGAGGAGGAAAAAGTACGAAATTGTAGCGACACTCAAATGATCTTCCTTAAGCATTTTTCCAATGTTTGACTCTATTTATGTGAATCGTTATATGGGGAAATGCAAGATTACTTTATCATTTTATTGTTACCAGTTGAGAAGATTTATTGGATAGCAGCACTGCAGAAATTTGCGAAAGATACTCTACATTCTCTTGAGTTCGTATAGTTGCTTTTCTTCAGCTTTACTACTAGACGGTCCTCTTGCCACTAACAACTCATTTCCAATTACATCGTCGTCGTCGTCATCAACAAGAAGAAGAACATGTATGTTCAGTCTCAAGTTCCTACTTCCTCTGTACAAAATAATGAACAAGAAAGCTCCTCGTCTGTCTAGGAACGTTAATATTCAAAGCACTCTTCTCTCGTCACCTCCGCCTATGTACTAGAACCATCATCACAGCCTCTCTGGGAAGGGACTCCCCCTCCTACAACTTCTACATATACTCTCAGCCTCTTTGTGATAATAAATGACATCATTATGTCTTACATCTTGGTTTTCTTTTTCAAAACAAAAAGTCGTCATCGAGTTGGGGAATGTGAGATAATATGAATAAAACGACTCACACGCGCACACGCAAACAAATATTAAGAAAAAAAAAGAATATCACCATCGAACCAAAAGACCTTTTTTTTTGTCGGGCAGTGGAACATGGAGTGACATTGTTTTAATGTTTAAAAAAGTCTTTATACTACGACCATTTACACCACAAAAATTAAGTAATTTGCAGCCTCGTCATCGTCTTCACAGTTTTACATCTATATATTTATACAACATACATGATTATTATTACAATATTGTTACTGGGATATAAGAAGAATTATAATTATGAATTACTTGAATATTGTGTCGTATGAATTGTAACTCATTTTCAGGAAACAAAGGCATGTGTTTATGTAAATAATATATAATTATTATATAAATGAATAACGGTCTCTATATTATGTATCTAATGCTTTCATCAAACAGTAATAATGAATTATATTAACAGTATAATATAATATTCAAAGGAAATGTGAAAGTTAACAACGTCACGGAAATTAAAAACTGACTTGCTATATATTATGTATTATTATTATATTGGTTATGTTAAAAAAAACCCGGAGCAGGTATTATTTTTTATCGCCTTTGTTAAAAACTAGTGTGTATTAACTATGATTAACTTATAAAGTGCATCACGACTTTCCAATGAGTTTGCAAAACAAAAAAATGCATCGTTAAAGTTAGCTCTGTATAAACAAGTGCGCGTTTCATGCAAATTTACCGTCGTAATCAATATATATACCAATAGGGTGCATAAAACTGGTGTTAAAATTGAAGCCACAAAAATACTGACAAACCTTAGCAGAAAGCTAAAAAATAATAGTAAGATACCAAAATCAACAAGAAATTGTAAAGAAAATAGTTATAAAAAAAGGAAAATATAAGTGAAGTCACTATATACAGCGTAAGTAACTGACAAGACTCTTTGTTGACAAAAAAGTTCTTTAATACCTTGTTAACTACATTATACTAGTAATGTTACGTAATGATAATTACAAAATAAATAAAACTACAAGAACCTTACTACTAGGGAAAACGCTCTATCGTCGCAATAGATTTTTTTAAACAAAAAACTACGATTAAATGTTGTTTATTGCTTATATACTATGTACTACCTGTACTTAATCTTTATCGTAGTAACTTAGGACGATGTTTATGTAAAGAACAGTTACTAAAAAAACTAATGTTATGTTATTGTCATTCCTGAAATACCATTATTTTAACTCTACAACTGATATAACCAAACATTTTATGTTTTGATACTGACAAAGTTCTTTTTCTTGTTGGATGTGAATCTCCTTTTTTTGAGTGTATAGTTGTCAACGATGTTTTCTACTCTTCTTCTTTCATTCACCCACTTATTATACTGTTTCAACATGTTTTCTTTGAAAAAAAAACCGTTCAGGAAACGATTAACAATTTACAAACAATTTAAACAGTGGAAACATATTATTGAAGGAGGAAAGAAGGGAAAATGCTAGAAAATTGTGCGAAATCGAGTTCCACAGTGTTTCTAACAATTTGCTCATTACACTGTGTTAGTTACTTAAAAATCCATCGGAATATTTAAGGACCTTCTACATGATAACTCTATTTCTTATCTTTATTACTGATACTGAAAAAAAATAAATTAAGAGTACTATAAAAGCGTGTACATCAAAGTGTGTGCTAAATGCATTAGATATTTAATTAAAACGATGAAAAGCCTTCATTGAAAAATAACAATATTAATAGTATTGTTTCCGTTCTGGATTTCATATAAACCTGCTAGCTATATTTGCAAAAAAAACCCTGGTATACCAAATGTGGTGGTGAGATTTTTCATCAAAACAGAATAATTAATTATAATTCAGTTCACTTACTTTTCAAATACGTACCGTACTTTATGATTCCTAAAAAAACATTGAATGGAAGTAGATGTGAGTTTTTTTCTCCAACTTTTCATTGTACCTATTTGTTTCGAGGGTTTGTTAGAACATCAGTAGTCATCACTCACTGCTACAAGGACACTGACTTTGATTAGTTCAGTTGCATCTCCACAGTTTGCTGAATTATTACTCAAAATTGGATTGGAAACAAAGATATTATGATTTACCTAATAAGAAGGAAACTCAATGTCCAATGAAAACGATACATGATATTATTTTCAAATAATTTACCAAGTGCTCGTACTTTATTGCAACTATTTAGAGTTATAATTGATACAGAATAAATCGATAACTGGTTAAATTATCACAATTAAAGTATGATTACGTGACATGTAGGCAGGTAAGACACCTATAAAATAATATTTTTAATGCATACATTCGTTCACAGCGATGATGATAACATGAATAATTGTTAAGCATATAAGTACTTGCCCAGAAACAAAAAAAGAAACAAAAGTACTGACTGATAAGAAAAAAGCATTTGTTAATGTAAAACATGTTACAATTACTTTACCATATTACACGCAGGTGTGATCATGGCTACATTGTCATGACTATAATTAAATTGTTATTATTATTATTATCATTATTTATTCTAAATGCAACAGATAAAATGCATCCGCGCAAAAAAAAAAAACAAATAATCCATCAGCAATTTAGGATGAAAATTTAGTCGTTTCTAATTGTCAGTTTGGTGATCAGTTTTCATTTTCGTTGAGGTCCCTTGAAAATACGTGTCAAAACTTACAAAACATGGCGGTCTTAAAATCAGCAAGCATATAGCATACTGTAAATGAAAACTTTAAAGAAGAAACTGTCAAAATACTTAAAAGAATAAAAAATGCGACTGCTCCTACACATTTGTACTACAAAAAAAGTAACTAATAAAAATATATAGTGGATATGTACCCTCAAAGAACAATCGTGTGAGAAAATTGAAAAAAAATTAACTTTACTTTTTAGCGAGCAAGAAGCAACTCTAATTAATTTAACAACAAAATCAAGCATTATCGTCGTACTAATATTAAACTTATAATTGCTAGTATTATTCCTTACCACTTGCGACTATTGCGATGCCAGTTATCTACCTGTAAATAAATAAATATAATAAACACCGATTTTTATTGCTGATTTTATGTATTTGTATTTACGATTAAAAAAACCTCAACAACAGCAACAACAATTGTATGAAAAAAAGAACTAAATTAAATTGTTTTTTAAAAGAAAGGTATCAGAACAAATGCTCATTTTGTATTTAAAACAAGCTAAAACAACTATAACCAAGTGTTACTACTACTACTACTAAATATTACTACAGTTACATTTGTAATTAGCTTTAAGGTAGTCGTTACTTACCGTTATATACTGTGAGATAATATATTATTACGAATGAATGTAGCACACAACAGGCAGTTAATTTAAAGAAAACTATGACGTTATCCAAGAGAAGTTTTTTTGTTGACTACACACGCAAAATACACACTACTTTAAATAGACCAAAAATTTACACTGATGATGAAAAGTGCTAACTAGGGATAGGAAAAGCGGAGAACCCAGTTGTTGCATAATTTATTAAATCTCTGTGCTTATTGTGTTCAATCATATTATATTTGATGGCTAAACCAACATTTTGGATATGACTGCAATGAGTGATTATTAGTCAACAAAGGAAAAAAAATTGTTTATCCCATCCTATCGTTTTTTAAACTACCAGCTAATAACTTTCATCTTGTCTTTTATCTGCAAACAATTCTAAATGGATGAGTTTCCCAATATTTTAAAGTTTGAGAAATGATTCCACATCACACATGATATGCCTTTTGCAAAACAACGTAATTCCAAATCTCCATTGCAGAGTCTCTTCCTCATCCTACCCTTTTTTATGAACAAACAATTTTTGACATTTGCAATTTACAAGATCGTAACATATTCTGAATAACTAACTGTTTTCATGAGAGGTGAAACAACTACCCTGACCAATATAAAAAAATGAATAAAAATGGTTCTAACTGCAGGCAGCAGAACTTTTTAAACAATCAATCCATCATCAGTTCTTTTTCACCAAATAACTTGCATATAAACTTATTGGCGGAAGGAGGTTTTGAAAACTGTTACAAGAATTATTAGGAAACATTTCACCACGTTTCCGAAAGAGACATCTTGCAAATATCGTTGTTGGAATGAACACAAGTGACTTTATTAACTGTAGTTTTTATCAAATCTCTCTGATGCGCAGTCGTACAAAAAACCATAATATTAGTTTTTTGGCATAATGCAGTTAACCTCTAAAATCCAGCGAGGTTTCTACGTCTTTGTTGTTTCGCGATTTAGATGCTGTTGACATTGTTAAAGGGAGAGAGAGGACAAGAGAGAAATAAAAACGACCATTTTCTACTTAATACTTTTTAACAATCAGTGTTGGTGCATGATTTAGGAAACCAGGTAGGAAATGTTTAGAGAACTTTTCTAGGTAGAACTGTAGGAAGAAAGTAGGAAGAAGAGAGGAAAAGAAAACTGTTGTTGGAGACATCGTCTCAAAAATAAATCCTGTTAGAAATCAAACGTGAAAACGTGTATTTAGAAAAGAATGGTGCAAGATTTTAGATTTTAGAAAGCTTATAATCTTTCCTTTTCATCAACAACGTTTCCGGTGATATATACAAAAATTAAGCATGCAAAATATAAGATCACGTAAATGCACTGTACTGTAGTTTGCCTGTTGCTGTAAGTTATTGTTATAATAGAAACTATATTTGACAATTTGAGATTATTATACCATATTTGAAAGATATCTCTGTTTGTAGCGATACTTTTGGTTGATCATGAAAAATCCATCGTATGAACAAGTTTTTTGGTAAAATGGCTAGAAACTGCATAAGACATCCTATAAACTGCTGATGATTATCTACTGATATCGTTTTACTTATCCATACTAATAATAAGTGATACCTGTTGTTTCAAAGTTGAATAATATTCACACTCAAGCACAAAACACAACACACGAAAAAAAACTCATGGATTATATATTAAATTATATGACTCTAACTGCTATTCATATTATGATTGTTGTTTCTTATTATTATTACTGTTGTACTTGATTTTACATTTTAAAGAGATGAGTTTAGCAGGTTTTCGTTGAATGATGACAACATTTAATTAGCTTTGTGATTATCATCGTTAAGTACTTGAAAAGTGTAACCGCTGAATTCAATGCATTAAGAGGCTACGTACGACAAAAAAGTTATAATTAAATTGATTACCAAACGATTTTCTCAGTGATGCAGCGTGAATGTGTTTGCTATAATAATTGATTGATTGCTCTTCTTTCTGGAAACAAAATGGTACTACAATTACTATTATTAAGTAGCATTAAGGATAATGATATTTAATATTAATTATAATCATAAGTAATACTAAAGATAGAAGTTTTATTATATAATGTTACTAAAAAACGTAATTGCTACATGACTAGCGTGCATTTTGTGATGTACGACGACTTATGGTATGTAACTACGAAGAAACCAAGAAAAATTTGTTAAAAGAAAAAAAAGGAAATAAAAATGGCACAAGTTGAAATTTATACTGACGACGAAAAATGATATTTTTGACTGGGTCCTGGTTACCTAATGAAAGCATAAAAATCTACGATTTAGCCCCATCATTTAAATGGCTTCGGACAACCCTTCATTTTAGGGGTTTGGGTGCGCAGTGCGCACTTTCAACTTTCTTTGCAAACATGATTCTGGAAACCCCATAGAGTGAATTCTATATTTGGAAATGTTTTTAATTTATGAAGACATGCCTATTATTGACGAAGTAATATAATTAAATTGGTGATGACAAATCTGAAAAATTGTACACATGGATGAGTCTCCCATTCATTTACGAGGCATGATTACCAATAGGAAACGAATGTGAGCTCAAAAGAACGAATAAAATGTTTCATTCACTGGGGGCATGATCCGTCTCTCGTCGTGCATGAAATCAAACTGTCGTGACACAAAATAAAATGTAAACATCCAGTTGCGACCTGTGCAGTCTGGACAAGATCAATGTGGTTGACCGGCTTGCCTTCTTGCGTCGTGGTCAGAAATGAGTCTTCTCAAGCTCAGCTAAAATTCATGGGACTCATTAAAATTTATGCATTTTATGTACGAGACCAATCCACCAGTTCGTCTGTCGGTCTGTCTTCTTTCGATTGGCTGCGCATGTTTACAAAATTTCACAACATCTATGATGAAAAAGTGCAAAAGAGTCAGATTAAATTAAAAATAAAAACTCACATAAGCTTGTTCTAGAATTCAAAGTAGAAACTTCATGTAGAAATTAGAAATCAAGTCAGAATTTAATGTTATTTTATTTTATATTTCCTGATCGGTTTAAAAAATAGCCTTTGACTTCAAGTATGAATTGGAAATTACCGAACATTCGCCATAGAAAGTTGTATACTGTCGTAAATTATAAGTTGGCTGCATGTAATGTTTCATACAAGCTATTTTTAGCTGTATATGATCAAAAATATCATTCCCCTTAACCAAGTGTAATTGTTAGCAGTTACGCATATTCGAAATGAATCAACACACATAAGCACGTATCCAATGAAAATTCAACTTGGACTTTGGTATCGTTAAAGCCTGTCATGAAATTCAAGGCGTGCAACTAATGTACCTGTTAAAATGGCTCATGTTTGGTTGTATTTAAAAACCAAGAAGTATTAGATGGCCAAACGTAAAGGAGGCCGTTCAAGAGAAAGGAAATACCCGTGCCACACCTTCTTGCAAGCAAATTCCAGAAGCATGCATTCGAATATTCTAGTTTAACTCTCCCTCTCAGATTATTATGCATTCTAGACTCCGTGTTAAGTAGAATGATTTCATGTCTGCCAACATTTGAGATTGCAGCAAAATAATCAAAATGAACTTTGCAACAATATCCCCATTTCAATAGAATATTTGCCATCATCGTGATCAGCAAAAAATTCCAAGTTCACTTATATGCACGATAAAAACAGGATGAGTATCAACTAATTAATGATTTTGAAATATAAAAAGTCAAAGGTGTACATTGTATAGTTTATGGACATATATTATGTACATAAAACAGTTTTACAAATATTTGTTTCATCAATTTTATCGGTGACATGGTAAGGTCAATTCATTGACGACGCGACGCTGCGTTTCTACATGCATTTGCATTAAAAACTGTACACGTAGAATGTATCAATCAATTTACTCGAAGCATCCAACCCACTAAATGTGCTTCTTGGCAATCTATTTTAATTCATTGAAATAATAATCATGCTGAATAACATATTTTGAATTCAATTTTCTACAAAACTAGACAAAATTGCAGTAAAACGTTTACCTGATGAAAGTCTTTCACCGATTAGTTAATGATAATTTAATCTATGCTCTCCATGGAAATGGTCAACGATAAAGGGGCTCGATGTTTTCTTCTTGATTGCAGGGTTAGCACAACTCAATTTGTTGTAAACATAATTATGTATATATCCTGTACTCTACTTATGGTGCATATGCACTATAGAGTCTAAGTCTTACCATTACCATTGACTAAGCTCAAAGATCAACGAAAGATGACGACTATTTAAGGAGTTATGATGATAATATGGAAGATGATAGTATTGATGAGTTTATGCCAGGTTCACGCAAAGAAGGCATGCCGATATGTCCATTGATTATTGGTCTGTTGATTCTTTCTGCTGAGGAGACGATAAATAAATATAGCACTATAAATAGCAACTAGTAAAGGCAGTAAAATAATGTTAACGCAAACGCACACACACACACCGATTGCCACAGTAGTGCCAAATGTCTTGCATGTCATGTTGGGGTAAATTACTCATTTTGCTGACGAAGATCCACTTTTCAAAAGCCGGTTGAAATCAGTCTCTTTCTCTGTAAAAGCAGTTTTAGTCGCATTTCAGCATCCATCTTAGTGTTTGCCTTCTTTAAAAGACGGGAATCATTCAATATATAATTCGCCAATAAGGTTAATACTTATGGATTTCTACAATTGTTCGTCATTCCTTATCCAGCTTAGCTATTCATCTCCAGACAATTAGCGATTTCGTGGACAAAAAGTTGCCATAAATTGTTGGACGAGAAAGGGGAAAAAATTGAAGTTATTTTTGCAGAGCAAATAAAAAACAACATAAAAATAGCAAAGTGATCGACAAAAAATCTCCTTGTAAATGGCTAAGTCGGAAGTAAGACAAAGAGCCGTGATACGGCAAGTCTGGACTAGCTTCAGATACTTTAATAGTAGCTATTATAATACTTCTTCCTGTCAGTCAAGTGGTTTTCTTAGTATATATCTTTGTAGTTAATTAGACCAATAAATCAGTTTGAAAAAAGTTCATGAAAAGTACAAAAAGTTGGAACGGTGTTACACGGATTTTTCTTGTAAACTCTTTGTAAAAATACCCCTACTCATCACCAATCAACAGCCATCATCCTCATTACTGCGGGATCCAGTCCAGAAGACAAGACAGCTTTAAACTCCTTCGTTCTCTTCCTCTTTTGTTGATTAAGAGGCATAAAAGAGGTGGGTTCAGAAAACAACTGCAGAAGTCGAGTCGAGTGCTACCGTCGTTGTAGCAACATATTACAATCTATCGTTCCACTAGCAACAGGAAATTGTAAGTTTTCTGTAAATCTAATTATGATAATGATAATAATAATAAAACATTTTTTAGAGTTTCGGTTTTTCTACGAGTTGGGAATGATAGCGAAACCAGATTATTCTCTGCTTTCCTGTTACTTCAATCCCAATCCCCATGATGATAATAATAAATGCTTGTATGAGTAACGTAACGTCCACTTTTCATACGCTTGACAAATACATGAGGTTACATGCGGCTAACAACTTTGGAAATTGGAATGCATGACATGTATAATAAATGACTCATGTTGTTGGTCTTCATTAGATCTCCTGATTGATTACACACTTTGTCGAATATATTACTTGCACTTGTCAAAATAATGTAAAGCAGTGACAACAATGTTTTTTACTTGCACGTATTAAGCAGAAGGTAGTATATACTGGTTTGATTCATTCAAAGTTTTGACATTAATTAATCCATATTAAAATTTTACCCGAATGTCTTTCATTGACAAGTGACCAGTCAATAGTCACGTAGCCTGACACAATGGAAGTCAAATTTGACTTGACATCATCGCATCATCATAGCTTACTCTCAGTTTTTTCTCAGTCTAGTACAAACATTGGCTATAATAATATGTACAAATATTAAAGGTAATTTATACATGCTCAATCAAATCGAGTAGTACTTATGGATAGTATTTTGGGCGTAATTTTTGCCTTAGCCTAGACTGTTGCAAAAAAGGGAGACCACGTAAATTTTGCACTAATGATACACTTATTAGAGTGCGTACAACAATCGCACGACGTATGCGCATCCTTATATTCAACACAACGATTATATTGCCCTACAATTTTATTGACATGTTGAAGTGAAGATGTCAATTACTCAGAGCACATTTATTTACTCGCTGTCTTTTTACGTCTTGAGGAGGTGGTTCGCTTATTAGTGTAATTATTGCCGATGATATTTTCTGTTTAAACACAATAGCGATCTTGAAAATAATTTGGTACAATAAAGAAGCTTGTTCATTGTGTTTCCTGCTCTTTACATGATTACCTACACCTAGCACTGGAATTACCTATCCCTAATGTCAGAGAAGCCCCTAACCAAATACAGGAGCAAAAAAAGGTTTGGGTTGCGAATAACTTGGCTTTCTGGAAAAATAAAATACACGCACAGCATAACTTGTAACGCTATTTGAAAGTAGACAGTATAGTCTAACAAGACTACAATATCATTTTTATTACGCCAACTACAAGCTAATTCCCTCATCATTGTGACAAAAAGGGTGCAAAAGATCTCTCTTAGTAAGTCAGTAATACAATTGGCAGGGAAAAGGAAAATTTGTTCATTAAACTATCTCAATAAATTTTCATGTCATCAGATAACGGGGCAATCCCAATAATATCAAGCAAACAAAGACATCTTTTTCATATTTTAGGTCTTGGTTCTTAGCTCGCAACAGCGTCACATTGTTTGACACAAAAACAGCTATTATTCCTCATTACTAGACTATCATGTTTTTACCTTCGTTACTCATTTAATTGATAGTTAACTATCTGTAAACATCAGTAAACAAAAATTACGTCTTCATTCCATGCCGTCAGCATGTAACATCTTTGGCATCACTCCCTCAACCATTTTTTTTCTTGATGAGCTAGGTACCAAACAAAAATGATTTTAAAGTTGCGGTGAGTGTTTCTACTCTGAACTGATAAAAATCAATTGCTGATATTGAACCAGCATATAGTTTAATATGCTGTAAAAGTAATAATGTTGAATATTGGAATGCTGGAAAACATGCAATTAGTTCTCAGAAGGGAGTACGGAACACAAATACTCACAAAATAAAACTAAACTTACTTATATGCGTATAACGACTTGTTAAACAAATGGTTTGTCATTTTTTGTTTCTATTTTAAACGTCACTTTTTTGAGAAAAAATATTTCTCTGTGATCGACAAAAGTCTTCCGTAGGTTTCACATAATATAGAGCCACTTTACTTTTGCCTCTGGCGTTGATGATAAGGATGTTGTTCTCAAGAGAATGGGACAACAAAAACAATAAGAAATATAGCTTGAAGCTTTCGGTACAACATTTCTACTCTGCATTTCGCATCACGTGTATGGCACCAGCACAAATTTTGTTAATTTCACAGAGGCAGATAAATTGTATTGGATGATTAGATGATGATAGGATACATTTGTATCTGATTTAAGAAGCATATTTACGGCACCAAAGGAAGTGACAAACGTTTGTTCGTTTCGTTCACGTTAGCAAAATGACATCCCATCTATGCAATAATAAAACATTATTTTTCAATTCATTTCCGGTGTTATGGATCATTTGCGCTTCCCTGTGCACATCTGCAAAAACTGCTCGTTGCCAGCAATACTGCTCTTTGGCGATGTAGAGTATATGCTTGTCAATGTGGTCGTGTATGTTGCATGTCTTGTGACTTAGAACCCTCATGTTTGGCATTATTGGATTCGATTCTATTACCTCTTAATTGACATAACAATAATACAATTATAATGGCATCTGAATGTTGCAGGGAGCAGGGAATTTATTGTAGTAGCAGCAGATTGACTACTGTTTGTAAAAGAAAGAACGCCAAATGCAGCGAACAAAACAGTGAGAGACCCTCTTGTCAAATCTTTACATGACGAACAAGGGCTTCCTTCTTCTTTTGAAATCTCTTCTCCCATTCACATCTAAATAACTGCTGCTGTTCTTGCACGCGGTGTAAGGTACATGACACGATGTACCTAGCTCAAAATTTACATGGAGGTACATTAATAATAATAAGAACATTTTTTTGTCATTTCAATCGAACATCGATGGATAAAAAAAACTTGGGATGACCCTGGCCCATTAAAAATTCAATGTAATCTTACGCGTCTCTCAAATGTGAGGATGTTTCTTTCCGTTTTCACTGTTCTTTCATTCCAGTCTATAATAATCTTTTCTGATGACTCAGCCATACTCTACTAATCCTATTATCACGCATTACGCATTTACGTCATATGAGAGCTCATTTAATCTTATTCCTTCTGCTTTAACACTCGCTCACATTTAACTGCAAACTGCTTGTTTTTGCCCATGATGATTATCATAATTTGACATTATTTGGTGTCTACAGTATAAATATCAGTAATGGATACAGATAGTACATGAAGTAGGTTGATACATGCGTCTTATAGTTCGTTGAACTAAACTCTCGAAATAGCATTCCAAGTTGAGCCAATATAGTTGTTTAATTAGTGACAAGACAATGTCATGGCCACCACGGTATTTAGGTGTGCAAATGAGGAAGTAGCAGAATGTTTTTGAAAGTTTCGTGTTTCGCTTTCAATATTAGCAATTCATAATGCCTACGTATTTACAACAGAGTTTATTCCATCAGTGTTTGTACATGCAATAAAAATGTCAGGAATGCTCTCATACGATGAATGAATGAACGGTCGCTTATAGAATACCTACATTGATTAATCTAGCCCATATTTGGCATGTGACGTGGATCAAGGGATATTTTTTATTAATATATATATATTCCATAACATGTAGTAGTGCGGTACCTCACAGAGATGATGAACTGCTTGAAGTTCCTTCCTGATTGTTCGTGAAGTAGAGGAAGGAACTTTAAGATGAGTCATCACTTTTACATCCTGAGACTTATTACCATACAACATCATGATTGGTACGTCTAATTTGAACCATGTATTATTTTATGACACTTTTTGTGTTTCTTGGAAATCCATTCCATTCATGCTGAATCTTCTGGATTCATAAATAATTGTTAAGTAATCTAGAAGTTCAAGTCACATGGGATGTGCAAGCTGAGCCGGAACACCCATACTGAGTAGCAATTTCGTTTAATAATTGTTGACGTGTAGCATTGAAAATGTGACAGCACAAATAGTGATAATTTTTGTATGTAAAGGGGAATGAACTTAAATAAATTATATGCTACGTTATTAATATGTATACAATACAAATATGTGGATGCCTAATAATTGGAAGACCCAAGCAAAGGTGGTACGTCAGAAGAAATGCACACACGTAATTACATTAAAACACACACTGCTATCTTCATGCTGATTGACGGATCATAGCAATTCATTGAAAAACAACAATAGTTTGTTATGATTGAGAATAACACTTCACACATTAACATGTCCCAAAATTGTGAACCAGTTTGGAAGGAAGCGTCGCCTTTTCAAAGAAAGTCATCAAAATTTCATCCAAAATGCGTGTACTTTTAAATGAAAATATGCATCCATAACTTTGACTTGTAGATGGATTATAAATTTATTCATAAATCTTCATTTTTCCAGGTTTTTGGATGAATCATTATTTTAGCATCCAAAATCCTTATAAATCCAATATTTGACAAACAAAATAACCGCAGATTTTGTAACGAATTACTTAACTAAAAGTTACAAAAGACAGGTAGAATTAATGTGTACTTTTATTATTTGTTGCAACTTGCAAGTCAGGTAAATCTATTATATTATATAATGTTTCCGCTAGACAAAAACAGCAAAAAATAAATACCTAGTATAATTATTCGATTACCAAAAAAAAACAAGTAAACATGATTCTTTTGGCATGGGATCCTGCTTCAAAATTTCAATATGCATTTTGGTGTGTGCATAACAACATTAACAACACACAAGCTTTAGTGTAGTAAATTACACATTTAGACATTGCCTTCCCAATTTATATTCCTCAATTTTTAAACTTGTCTTGATTAGAGTTTGTGGTGGTGGAATCGTAAGTTTTCGATTCATGCCATGAGTGTGACTTGGCAAAGAAACATAGTAGGTAGCATAATAAATAATTCAACTCAAACAGAACTAATTATCAAATGACTATTTTAATCGATACTTTTGAATTTTAACAAAAAGGTTACATGCACATATTCGATTTACTAATTACTTACGTGGTACGCTACCACTATTCTTGAACTTCGAAGGTATCTGGCAACCTTTCAATTTTTGCAGAATTCAAAGTATGAGCTGGCTACTGAAAACTATTCAATATTGCAAAGTGTACGCGTACGAAAAATAAAACTTTTTAAATGTGGCTCCTCGGTACATCGTTAAACACCAATTACTCTAATAATTGTGCTGAAATAAATGAGCTCATGTGTATGTAGTAAGCATGAGTGTGCTTAATGATATCTGAAATGTCAACCACTCTTGTATCCACAACGGTAGCAAGATATATAAAAAATGTATGCAAATCAGTTGTGAGAATATTTTTTGGTATTTTTGTTTTGATGTATTCATGCTACATTTAATTGTTAAGTTCAGCCGAAGTGAAGAAGTGAAATTGCGTATGAGGATGTTTTTGCCAAAATAAATAAACTCTCGGATCCTCTCATTAATAATGCATTAATTTCGTGGTGCAGGGACGTTCATGGGAATTCCTTTTTACGCATATGAGCAAAAAGCAACATGAGTTCCAATAAAATATGTAACGAACGTTACCTTTTCACAGGACTATCTAATTTATCTTTTTAACCGTCAAAACTTCGACTTGCGACCACTTATAGTGTTGCTAACTCCAAAAAACAAACTTTTGTTCTTTCCAACAATTATATTAATTTCATGAGACTCATTTTTTTCATTTTGGGTGGCTCCTGTGTCATTATCCTTAATGTCGGAAGCAAACAAGCCAAGGCTGAAAATAAACTTGCTATAATCACGAAAAAAAATGAAACGATTTCATCATAAATTTAGTTTTAAAACCAGTTACATTTAAATATGATTAGTAAATGCAATAAAAAATTAGGCATGCACAGGCTACAAAATGGCACAATGTGCAGAGGGCAGATACAAGGAATTGGTTTATACTGCCATTTGGCACCTTTCTTTTTTTATTTTTGCTAAAATGGAATCATCATAATAGATGCCCATTAAATTAAATCTATCTGGTTCATGTGCTTGCTACACATATTACCTTTCGATACGACTCACTGTCTAACTGCTGCCGGGTGCTCTAGGCAGTGAACTGTTGTAGTAAATCACGATAGTATATTCAGGAAGTTTACCTTGGAGTGGCATGTAATATCATCATCATCGACAGACCAGAGCTTGAAGATGAGGATGATAAAAGAGGCTAAGTATAAGCTGCTCAAGTTATTGTATTGGAGGTATCACAAAAAGAATATAAAAAATGAGTTTTGTACTTAATAAAAAACTTACGTTAGTGCTCTAATGTATACATCATTTACATGCAAAATGAGTGATATTTAAAAGTACACAATAATTTAAGCAAGTTTAGTGATCATTATGAATTATGATTATGTTTCCAACCATATTCCTCCCTGTATTTTCAAGTTTGACACTGAATACTGTTCCATACGACTACTTGCTTCATCTAGGGAGCATATAACCCTGCGATTGAGCGTTGTTTTACTTTTATCTTTATTAATTTTTAATTCATCAATTTCACTTTCAAAATTGTGTTGTTTGCTGAGTGGTTTTCCCGTATAGAAAGTCAATTAGATACATAAAAATTTTATTTTCAATTACGGTATGATATTTTAGATAGTTGCTAGAGAAAACGTGAGATAAGCACATGTACTATGCCTAATAGCTAGAAAGAATCGAATAAACGGTAAATATTTGGATTAGCTCGATATATACTAATAGAAAGTAAACTAGTATCTTCAAAACAAACTAATTACATATATTCAATGAACCTCCAAGTGAAATAAGGCATACATACAAATTATCCATTAACTATACAAACTTTCAGACTCCAGCTTAGGTATGAAATGAAAAAAAATGCATGTTATTGATAACACTACAATTCATCATTATCATACCGTTCTTTCAAAAGTTTGCTCCTGGATAATATTTGATCTATACAGCCGTCTTGCTGATGTGTCTTACAACAACAAAATTTACCGAATCCAACTTCTCTTTTGTATGAAATTACAAAATAAATAGTAGTATTCAACATCATCGTACAGCTCTACAAACTCAAACACTAATGTAGATGCTAGATTACTACTTGGTAAACAACGAAATGATAACACAAACTACTAATTTGTGAACCTCTACAAGAAAAATGAATGTCTAATTGAAATTCTCATTTTCGATTCAATGAACTTGACATTCAAATCTAACCTCTCATCTTCCATCCATCCCAACTTGAAAACTATTTTTGTTTCTTTGCCATGTTAAAATAGCAAAGATTCTCCCATAGTGTGTTGTCGAACCGCAAATGTGCCAAATGAACCACCGATGTACTACTATTAGGTAAACTGCATGCAACGACATACCTATGCATGTCAATACCAACACAACAGAGTCTAGAAACGGTAATGCAAAAATTAAAGCAAATATTATTAAGTGACAAAACTGCAGGTCTGCATAAAATTCTCCTTCAGATAGGTAGAATATTTTCTTCAAAAAAGGTACACTCTGTTTTATTCTTATTTAGATTGTCCTATTTTTACATTAGATCATCATTTTCATCATCAATACTGTACACGAAGGGATTGATAGGATGCATGCGATGAAAAGACGAACAAAATATGAAATATGGAACAATGTTGCTTAAGATCACATAGAGAATAGAAGCGAATGAAGCACGAAGTGCATACTTCTGCTGTGGCGTCTTAAATAAGAACTAGCATCTTTTGAGGAGCGACCTAGGCAGTGTGTGAGTCTATAGGCGAAGCGTAACAATATCTGAACAAGCCAAAACGATGATGATAACCTAATAATTTATGTGACCTCTATCTTTTGAGGAACTTGCATCGAGAGTTGCACTCAAAAAATGATCCGTAACTATACTGAACTGCACTGCACTATAATGAAACTACTCACGTATATTATGTTGCCATTCAATTACGCATGCATGGGCAAATAATAGTGGCCATACCCATACCCATCATTCCCATCATCACCAAAAAAGTCATAAAGTTGTTGTAAGTCTAGGAAGACAACTATTATTACCACCATTAGCTTCATGTACCCATCTGTCATCAACGTGGAAAAATTATTTCTGCGAGTAAATCACGGAAAGAAAAATCAAACAGGTGAATTAATTTTAAAGTGCGTGTAAAAATTTATGACCAGTTCTGTTGAGATTTATGATTGATTATTTGTTATCTATTAACCGCCTCAAATCAAAGAACAAAAGCAAGATAGTATGTATTTTTAGTATGAGTTGGGGTGTATACGTAAGTTCATATAGAAAACTTAAATCATCATCATTGGGACCCGCTTAAATTCTTTTAGGCAGATGTTTTCAAAGTTTTTAATGATTGGATGGAGACAAGATTAATTTCAAGCAGCTAGATCCCATGATCACTGTAATTTGTTGTGGCAATTAGAAAGGATGAGATTATGTTGAATGCGTCCAGCTGTCCTAAAATCTGATTTAATATTACAGTATGATTATATGTGCATCGTATTGGTCAAATTGAATCGCACGAAAAAATGTCTTATATTTTGCTGCGTGATATATGATCATGATTTGGGAGATACAAGGTACTTTAGACGTTGCGAGAAGAAAACATCTTGACACAAAGATCAGGGAGTTATTATAATATGGATCATCAAATCCATCCATTTTTTTTATCTCTCACTTGAGCCAAAGCTAAAATTATGTAGCAAACATGTAGTAGGCGTAAAATCCTATAAGCTGAGCTGAGTTTTGTAACATCTTCATTAGCCCATTGTCATCTTTTTCTCAACTTTCATGTCATCATTTGGCATCAATGACAATATTACGTGTGCAAACTTACATGAAGCCTGGATGAAGCACTGTAGTCAACCTCATAGTCTCAAGTGTATTCCCGCATCTGTCATTATTTATTCGAATTAGTTGATGACACATTTTAACTACAAAATTCAAATTTGCTAATTTAAAGCAGCATAAATTTACCAGATGTCAATTGTTCAAAACCATGAACATACGATTTACTTTGGATTTGATTAACTTATGATTAGGTGAAGAGAAGTCCGCCATTCAAGTTCTATGACAAATTTTGAAATAAAGTTTATGTGCTCGTTTTCCTTTGTCCATTGGAATATTTTATAATCATCACCCTTAACAAAAACGAGAAGCAAGTCGTTAATCGCAATCAACATCTATAGTATATAGCCTGACAAGCTTAATTACATCCAAAGAGAACATAGATATAAAGTCATACAATTTACATGTACATCCATCCGTTCACACCTCATCTTTGGGAATCTCCTAGTCAACTGACTTATCGTTCATGAGAGTAGTCTTCTCAGAGATTATATCATGTAGTACACAATCACGTGACCTAATATAGAAATAGAAATTTATACTACAAATACTATCGTGTATTAACATGATTACCCACGGAATCTCCTTTTGTCGTTTGCAAATGATGTGGACGAGTATTGATGGGTTAAGGGAAAATCATCAATATTATCATCATGCTGATGTTATTGTTATACATATAGACGTGTTTTTAACACATAGATAATCAGATTGGCGATAAACAAGTTGATGGGTTTACAATCTTTAGTTATAGGTTATAATGTTTTAACCAAGCTGCCAAACAATGAAACAACGGTTGCAAAAAGTTAGTAAAGGGACACTGAAGCTCTGTTTGCTGTAATTTGTGATCCTTCTAAATGCATTGTTGGCAAAAAATGGTACTGCTGTAAGAAATCCTTGTCCGTGTGCATTGTACATCAACAATCCATTTTATGTGTAGGACCAACTCTCGTAACAACTTGTTAATCTTCATCTATTGTCTTTATAAAAATACGGACATCACGAAAAGTACTTGCCTCAGTAGTAGAAGTAGCGTCGTAGCGGCAAGTGTTCACCATTAAAGCGTTAATAAAAGTTGACTTTTTAAAAGATGTAAATAAGACGGTTGCATTTTCTGTCCACATCTTGAAGTGATCTTAACTCAAACTGAAATTAGGGAGTCCTATATTTATTCATCCATTAATCGGATACCAAGAAACCATCCATCAAGTGCCAGATTATTTGCCTCATTTACTGAGATAAAATAATTGAATTACTAAAGTGTTTTAGTTTGTAAAAAAATTATTCCAAAAATAATTATGTCAGTTTGAAAAAATAAACAGTATAAAGGAAAATAAAAATTTATGTATAATTTGCAAGCATTAGTTTGATCAACTATTTGTTTTTATCTGGTATGTATTAACAATAAACGTTATCTCATTTAAAACCAATTTTATGTGTTAAGTGGGTAAAACGGTTTTTTCATTTTTGTGTAAATTCAAACGCTGTAACTTTATCATCATCGGAAGAAAAGAGAGCAATGTGACTTGTAATTTGTAAAGCAAATGTAATTTATTAAAATGCTAGCAGATTGACAAATTTATAACTTGTCAAACTCAATTTTATGCAAAATCTACATTTCCGAAGTGTACATATGCAATTAGGTAAAGGCAGATTTATTTTTAGCCGATAAAAATTTCATAGCAGAAAATTGAAAAACTGATTGCCAGGGAAAGTACTGACCATTTCAACTCCATTTTGGTTTGCTTTCCTCTTACATTTTTTGATCTCATCATCAAGTCGAGCAGTTTGTTGCTCTTCTTCTTCTTGATCTTCTAATTATGTGATACTTCGCAAAAGTGGTTATGTAAATTACGACAGGCATCAGTGGCAGAGTGAATTGAACTTTAGCAGAGAAGAAACGGCATTGAATTATTTTAATCGCTTGCTAAGGTTATTCCTAGTACAGCAAGACGAACGCAGTTAAAAAGGTTACCCATTGACTGTCGCCAGCCCATCCAAAAACTGTTTTTTACAGATATTCTTGTTCTGTTTCTCTCATGAAATAATCAAATCACCTATCTTCATGAAAGTAAATACACCTATCTATCTTCACAATTAGTGCGTCTCAGAGGAAAAGCAGTTGCAGTAGTACTATTACAAATATAAGTGAGAAAGTACACACCATTTTAAAAACAGTTCAGTAACAGTTTATTTAAAAGGACTGTGAGAGAATAAGCGGCAAGCAGAAAATAAAAGGGAACTTATCGAACTCAATAACAAACTGTTAGAAGAATCATTTCAGGGATTAGCAGTAGTCAAAAAGCAAAACGATTATTTGTCGGTAGTCAACTATCAAATCATTTACATATATTCATATAAAACGTATAAATCTTTTCTCATCTCGTCGTTAACATCAGATTACCACCAACAGTATTTACCATACTATTAAACTTATTTTGAGCGAAAATGCATACCTAAGTTAACAAAGCTGTTGTAGACTTTTTTCTGGTGGCAGTAAAATAAAAATAAAAGAATAAATTAAGTCGCAGAATAGATTCATGCAGAGGATCTTACAAAAAGATCTGTGAGCACTTTCATCCATCCATGAGGCTTACTATCTTCTTACAAATAGTCGTACCGTTGCATATCTCATCATCATCATCCTCCTCGTCGTTTAGTCCATTGCTACTCGCATAACTTTCTGTGTGGTGATAGCTTACAGCACCAAATAAAGCTTGTGATGATAATCATCTTCTATCTATAAGACCAGTAGCAATAGTGATGAGTGAGTCCGCGTCGTGCTTTCAACAAAACCATTATAATTACTGTTATTATTATTAATACTATTTAGTATTATCAACTACTTAACTTACATTAGTACTGCCGTCGTTCCACACGCAGTCGCTCTCCATTTTATTTGAATGTGTTAAAATATCTATTTTAATGGAATTTGTGCTCCTCACGCACAGAGATCTCTGACAGCTACATGTATAAAATTTTATGAAGATTAGATTTACTTTTCCTTCCAAGTGCCTATCTAAGTGAGCGCTCTGTGGTGCAAGTTTTAATTGTGTTGATTTTACTTCAAACTCGTCATTGCATTTCTTCAATATAGTATGCAAAAGCTGTGTACGAACACTATGATATAGCGCTATCTCAAACTACAGACATACGTCACAGGATTTTTACATGCAGCTTGTGTACATGAATTCAAGGAAGGAACGTTGTCGCCCGTCGTAGCAGCAGTAGCAACCGTTGTTGTTGTCCTTTTTGTCATCATTATAATCATTAAGACTTTCCGTAGAGTGTGCCTTCTCCCTCTTTCTCCTGTCTTTCCTAACTGCCTGTGTATCTTCTTCTTTTTGACCATATAATAATAATGGTAATACACAGACATCATAGATAATTATCTCGTTGACAGAACGTCGCCTGTTTCCCTGTGTGTATATGTGTGCGTCGTCCACAATAAATTTCTTCTTTGTTTGCTAAGCAAGCTTCATTTCATGCATGTCATTATTAATATTATTATTTAGTCGTTGTAGAAGCAGTTAGTAACATTGTTACACTCTAACATATACTGCATACACACTATCTTACACACACACTCACATCTCATCAGCCACAATCTTTAAAAAGCCAGCTACACACAGAAGAAAAAACGATAGAAACAAGCAAGTAGCTTCGTTCAGGACTCTTGTTGCGTTTTGACATCACGTCAGCCAAGTCCTTAGTTCTACGGAGTGTGTCGCTCAGCAATAGAATTTACATTTCTTATTCCTATACGCTACATATATATGAACGCTGTACAACTGAAGTGCGAAAATCAGTAAATTTTATGTGGAATTTTGTATACCTAATATTTTTTATTGAAAATTGATCCTCAGTCTGTATTATTTATTTAAAAAAACAAAAGTGCAATAGAATTCAATATTTTATTAAAGATAATGAAATAGTTGATATGAATGAAAATAAGTAATATAAAAATGACATAGTTCAAAAGAAAGGCTATTGAAAATTTTTATGTTGCATTTTTAGTAAATGCGAGACAATTAATATTATTCATTTCTTCATTGTTTAAATGAATGAGTTTCTCTGGTATTTCAAGTAGAAAACCTTTTCCTCATTGTAAATTGAGTTCAATCCCCTTTTGCCATCAAAGTGAAGCAGCTTTTTTAAGACATACCATTCATTTTATTTGAAGGAGTATTTAAAGAAGTATTAAAGTGAAGTGAATCCGATTTGTTAAGCAAATATAACCTGCTATCATGTTGTGTGAAGAGTCTCCTAAGATGGAAACCGCTGTGTTGAGTCCATCTCATCCTCACTGGGCAGCAAAGAAGAACCTTCAGGAAACGTTGGCTCATGCTGAAAAGCTAGCCAAGGAGGGAAAACCTCCATGTGCTCCACCAAAGCAAATTTTGCAATATCTCGTCAGGTAACTGTCTCCTTTCAGAATTATATTATTTGACGTTTGATCTCCCAGTTTCTTCAAACAAAACGGGACAATTCACGTCTACATAATCTAGTATGTTTTTTTACATGTTAGTGGGAATTTTGTGCATTGAAACTGCACGCTGCTACTTATATAAACATTTTTATCAAAACTCAGAATATCTTGACATTGACATTGGGGAAATCCTTTCAGTAACAGAATGTTATTGTAGGTCGGGCATCAAAAACATGTCACTTGATACTAAATGGACCAGCACATAATATGTTTGATACTGATAGCTCATACATCATCATATGCAAGCATTATTACGGCTGCTCCAACCACACGAAAACCGAAATAAATTTTAAAAATAGAATTCAATAAATATATGTCATAACTGACTCCCACCAAAATCTAAATATTATTATTATAATAACCTGTTAAACTGTTAGTTATAGGTAAATAGACATAACTCATAAGCTCTAAACATGTACATGCATATCGATTGTGGTTCTAGTTTCCCCGTAAGAGTGGTTGTATTAAAATAAGTAGCTTATATAGGTAGGTAGGTATGTAGGTAAATGATGAGCGCATAGTAGTCTTCTGGGACGGGTACTGCCCTTGGGAATATCGAACACACAAATTTTCTCTTCTTTTTCTGTACTTTCATGGCTCTCCACTGGATATGGTTTGGCATGATTGGCATTTTTTTCAACAATACAAATAATATTCTCATTGCACCTTGGTCAGTTACGTACCACAGGTTGTACATGCAAATTATCATTTGGACTACTTCATTTTTGCAGTGGAAAATTTTAGTGTTTCATTTTTTTAAAGCTTGTAACGTGTTTACCGGGAAAGCGAGCGGTTAATTACGTCAGAATGAAGTAAGTCTAGATACATAAGATAGAACAATCTATTATAGTAATTGCTTAACACGATATATATTTTGCGTCAATATCTTGCCCTGTATATCTCCAATTTTTGCTGTCTCAAATTTCACGTAGGTATACTTACATGTCTACACACCTTAGCATAATACTCTTATCTTCTCATGTTTCGTGAGACCTATACTGCTTAACTTATTGTGAGTTGGTTGAGTGGAACTTGATCGGGGAAATGCACCGTAGCAGCAGCGGTTACAGAGGAAATAAAATTATTGCATAATATTCCTTATTGTAAATCATAAATATAAATTTCTGCAATTCACAATGCGTGGGGGTGATGCTTGTAAGACAGATAGGGCTTACAGAATGTACCTAAGTACCTAAAAATAAAACAAGGGAAAATGTTAGCTAAACTATTGGTCCTGTAGCACGATATATGCGTACACGGTTTCGTCCTCCCAGTTTGGGTTTTTCTTATTTCGTACGTGTCATTACTCCTTAGTGACCGGCTTCTCAAAATGATGATTAAGTAGTCCACGAGACTCGTTGACAAGAAGTCTTACACTTTGATAATCTTATAATTTTTAAAATGTCATGAACAAGCAGACGTCATTTATACAACTAATTCGCATACGCATATTATATTGTCCATATGAATGGCAAGCGGTTAACATTCTTTTATGGTCGCTAATCGTCTTAACATTTGGATTTCAAGATTTTTTGCATAACTAAGAAGCTTCTTAAAGCTAAGTTGGAATTCGTCACGACTGTACTAATTGCCAGGTATTGAGTAACACATCAGCGGCTGTATGAAAAGCAGTACTGCAACGTATAGCAAGTCCATAGATCAATTTCGTTTCCATTTGTCTGCTGCGTCCATGGCACACAAGCAGACATGCATGGTCTACATACGGTGACGTACAACTGAAAGCTGTTAAAAATATCTCAAACGAAAGCATCTCTAGTAAATGTACAGCTAATTTCTTCTTACTATTGCTTCACTTTGAATTTTCACTGAACCCTGATATTTAACCTCAGGAAAGCCTGAAATGCCTGACTACCTATTCAGTTGTCAGCATAAATTCATGAATTGAAAAAGAACGTAGTAGTTAATTAGCAAATTAGCTATAGGCTGGACAGTAAAATGGTAGTTTTACAGCTGGTTTCACAATACAAACTCACTCAGCGGGTCAGTTTGAACAAAAAGAAACTAGTTTTTGCAATACTACTTATAAAGAAACAAAGGAAAATTGGTACACCGTATACGATTGTAAAATAAGTTAAAATGCATAAGGAACATTTGATATTTGCATACTGGCAAAAGTGAAGTAAAAAGTGCCCCATTCACATTCAAGATTTTCACAGGATCAATGCATCTTTCCTTTTCTTCTTTAATGTATTTTACAAGGTCAGTGTGAGAATCGGTTTTTGACGACAGGGATATTATTGTCATAAAAATTAGTTGCACTTCTTGCTTGAATAAAAAACGATGTGCCCATCTTTCTTTTAGAAGCTTCTAAAATGTTTTTTTCCTCGATGGTGGTCACCTTCAAGCGTTCCTTGTATACATGTCATGAAAGTGCCATACATTAGGAGCTGGTTTGGCTATAAACATAAATAAGATTTTTTTCTGAAAATATTTTGAAGTTTGGGGAATGCATGACTAGTCCTTCCTCAACTAAACTATCATTGCCAGCCTGGGTTTTTCATATTGTGAAATGTCAGAGGACCTTTGTCCGCCAAAACGCGCACATCACTTTTTATTGAATTCATGCCAACTAGGTTTTTCGGTGAGGGCTACATTGTATACAGCGTATTCTTCATTTTCTCACAATACGGACTCCATCAATAAACAAAGCATAATACTGGCTTCTGTCGGTGCCGATGTGCTGCTTTCAGTTTCTTCCTCCTTGCAGATTCCCAGTTGAGCTTGCTCTCGACGAGAAACGATAGCATTGGCCACGCAGATATTTCTTTAATATAACCTTAAGGAAACCCATACAATTCTTCTTAAACATGACATTGTCTTATGTGGAGGGACACAGCATCATCATGGCAATTATTGGCACACAGCATATAGTGAAGTTGGCTTGGTATACATGCATCTTGATCATGAGAATCAGTTTGGAGCATGAAAAGCAAAAAAAAAACCTCTGACTCGTTACCATCATCAGCAGTTAACCACGTGTTACGCAAATTGCTTCTCTCTTTCACGCAAATACTGAAACAGCGAGTGAACTACATAGTTGATCCTGGTCTGGTTCTTCTCTCGCACGTTTTCGTGGAGTTGTGTCTCAACACTGCTTTTACTTCATTGCAGTCTACAATTTTTGGTTGCATTGGGTTTTTAAATATCATTATTACTGTGGTTAATGTACATCTAATAATGGTTTACTACTTCTTTTACTGATATGCATGTACATCATCGTAGTTGATGTGCTCCTGAAAAACACGAGTTGGTCTGTCGTGTGCTCACTCATCAAAGCAATGAGAGTATTGAATGAACCTCAACCTGCTCAATGACTGATAAGTCTTTGAATCGCAGTTTCATTCCCTTTCCACTGAGCAAACTAGTGAATGGAACCGCTAGATATCATTTCGCAGTAAAAGTGGGCGATCATAATTAGTAGTGCGTGTGTGTGCCTTTGCATCATGGTTGCTGGATTATTCAAGATTTTCAGTAATCTTGACAGAGACATCACACCATGTTCCTGCGAACGAATTTTATTCGTTAGCTTCGTTTCCGAGCATCTTCATATAGCGTTTAGTTAATGTGCCCGTGTTTCAAATTTCCAAAATGAAGCGCGAGATCAAGGACAGTCGCGGTGCCATATTAAGGTGACTAATAGCTCCCACATGAACAATTTTGAGTATTAAGAACTCATGCAGTAGCTGAATTTTTCATTTGTTGTAGCAATCATGGTTGTTCAAAACATGTCGTTGGGTATAGAAAATCTGGAATCTATTTAAACATTGTTATGTGCAAACGTTAAATGTTAAATCCCACTTGTGTGATTAGAAGCCAACTGCGAAAAATCCCATCATGTGTTTTCTTTAAAAAGCATCATTAGTCATTTAATGGTTGTGCAAAGCCTGCCAAGTTTCCTCATTACTATGATAAGTGGTAAAATTGTGACTATTTTCCAATGCGTAGTTCAAAAGTGGACGTTACGTTAACAGCATAAAATATTATTATTATCATCATGTGCATGAATATTTTGTGTTCTCATTATCTTCTGTTCGTACCGATCTCTTAAAACGAACAAATAAGATTTTAAGATTTCGGTGACAACGGAAAAGGATGGTGGTTGGTTCTTCTGTAGCTGGAATCATGATTCTTGCTGTTCGAGCCTCCGTCAACAGGATCACCAAGCCGGTGAAGAATATTTTAAAAACAACAAGGTATTCATTTATTTAAAAATAATACAATTTTTCCGTCCTCATAAATAAAATACCTAAAAGTGCTTCTACTATAATTTTCATTATGCATCACATTTCCCGTCCTACACTTTCATATTTTCTCCACATCATGATTATTCATAAGCTTCTACTATTATTCTCATTTCCCATTATATTTTATTGCATTATTTTTCACATTCTTCTCGTGCGTATGAATTATGGATAAAGATCCGATCCTCATGAATTTTCTAAGACGCCATCCTTTAACCTACATGATTGACCAGCACCAGCTATTTAAAAAATATGATGGATGATATTAATGTACACATTCCCTACTTGTTTTGCTCTGTTAAATAATTGTTTTATTGCATAATCTAATCATCATCATAAAAAAGTAGAAGTTTAGAAATGGAATTGGGAATAAGTAAAATCATTAGCCAGGAATTAGATGTTGCTTCTTTGATCTAAAGTCGACTTATCCACTACATTTAAAACTGGCATATTGTAAAGCTGGAATTGTGCAAAATTCAAATGAATTTTCAAAACTTTCAATGACCCTGTAAGTACAATGTTTTGTCATTTGTGTTCCTTGTATTAGGTATTTAAACATTTTTTTAAAAAATCATGTGATAAAAAATATTTTTTGTACTTATAACCGCATCCGATGTTTCTTCAATTTTGTTAAAGTTGTAAAAAGGTTGAAAGTTATTTCAATGATTCCTTTTGTATTGCTACTTAATTTTTGGCCTAAATATAAGGCAACAATGACATTATTTATTTACTAGCACATAAAGCAAGTAGAATGAATGGGGATAGCCTGATTTATTGTCTTATTTGCCGGCATATATTTTAATTTTGCTCTAGATCTAATATGAGCATTTGTATTGCACTACTGGATGTATGATGTCCATCTTCAAGAAACTATTCAGCTACGTATGACATATCAAAAAGATTACAGTAATGCACAACTTATGTAGGAGCTTTCAACAAAAGTAGATAGACAACTTTCCATGACATCCCAACAATCAAAGTAATAATAATAAACCGGTAAAACCGGAGTACCGAAGACGCGTAAGCTGACCCATCATCATGTGTAATAAACCCTTTGACCCTGTTATAGACTTGAAAGAATAATGATTTTCTCTTTAAATATTTTAAAAAGCCTGAAACGCGATGAAGTTTTACTAATGTAAATAATTTTAATGATGGAAATTCCGGTCTCCATCGGAAAATGAATTTTCAAGATGGAGGCGGACAGGCAGCAGCATGGATATGATATAATGTACTTACAAATCCATGAAACAATAAAAATAGGTTTATAAACTCCATTATATAGCATTTAAACAAGAAATTTCCATAAAAAATTCCATATTTTTAATTCGCATTTAGTGAATTTATTAGGTATTGGATTTGGAATTACATTACAAAATTGAGGCATGCATAAAATCCATTATGGAAAGATCTTTGGAATCTTTCATCTCATTTTGAAGTCCATTTATTAATTTAAACACCATTTTTATTCACAGTCACTAAAGCAGATTTACAAGCCAATCATGAAATATATTAGACATCGAAAGACATTATATACAAACAGGAATTATTGATTAATGTGCAGTAAATTGAACGCTCACCTTTTGCATATTAAAAAAATTATTATTAGCTTATATGTAAAAATGCTACGTATGTATTATTTTTATTGCTTCAATATTCATCAAATGTACGTGTTGAATGAAATCTGAATATAACATTTAAATCACTCTACGTGATTGAGGTTTATTGTCCAGCATTCATACAGGTATACTTTTTAGTCATGCATCGTGCACAACATTGTCATCACCGGTGGAATGAAAGGACAGAGAACTACGAATGGAAAATGCTGAAAGTGAATATTCGTACTAATGGCCCTCTCAAACGCACGCATGATTCATGAAGAATGAATCTTATCTTCATGATGACCGGTGGCTGAAGGAAATTGAGCAGGCTGACAGACAAACTGCATCATAAATTTACGCTTTAACAAATGTAAATCTGCAGTAATTGATTTCCATTACCGTTGGGCATGATAAGTTCAGCCACATATACATATCATGCCGTTCCTTATAAGCAAATCATGAATATACCTAATAATAATAATAATAGTAGAGAATTTTTATTATGTCCGTTACCGACAAGCAGTCTGCGAAGTTCACTCTCGTCGTCGTTCCTTGATCGCATCGCCTTACAAATGATCACAATGCATCCTTTGTATTTGAGTTGTCAGGCTCTTCGCGACAGAAAGGGTAAGGCCGTCGTTTCAAGTACAAGTTGAAGGTGATAGACCAGATAATAAACGACCGCGGCCACACGCCATTAACCTCATCATCAGCGTCTTGTTTGACCTTTACCTTATCATTGTTTTGTCTTTTTGACCGGATCAAAGAACAATTTGCTCATAAGCACCACCATGCCAAAATGCCATATTTATGCAGAATGTCTTTGCTTTAGCTGGTCGGTAATCGGCGTCTACAACCTCTATAATACTTTACTACACAAATTCATTCATATAATGTCTCAAATCTCATGCTTTCGTTGCACTAGCTTCATATTTTACTAAATTCAATTGAAAGTGTAAGGACTTGGTAAATCATGCTATCGCCTCTATTTTTGGTCAGGAATCGTTTGTCGTTAATCGAATCTAAAACTCGAGTATTGTAAACATCAAGGTACCTGATTGTGAGGCTCAGGAAATGTAAAACTATGTCTGTATTTCACTGTTATGCGAGTGCTATCACTGATGGTGAATTTGTTTTTATCTTATCAGTTTAATATTATCGTACCCAAAACATCTATAGAATGATTGAAATTATGTTTCGTTTACAGCAAACCCATTTGCTTAATTTTATTTACTCTCGTGAAACGCATCCAGAATCTAGATTTGCAGTGGGCAGGACTGATTACCAGAAATTCCCTTTCCTCATGATGATAAATGATTAATCACGCATTTAAATATTTGTCAACATGTGACATGCAATAAAAATTTATATATGGGTATTTAAAAATGCATTTTAAGGCAAAATATTTTCAGCTAATCCTCCCTCTCAGTCCATAGTTCACAAGTCTCATTTTAGAACGTCCTTGAACTGTTGCTCACCAGTACTCTTTCGGTTTTGTAAAATCCAGTTCTAGATATGACTTTTTTATCCTGAGTATAAATCAATGAAAAATCAGTAGACGTTTTACATTTAGTTATAAACAATTGACTGTGCTAATGCCAACATGCCAACAATGTCAAAGTTTATATAAAACGCACAACTATATTTGAAACATGTGCAAACTATGTACGTAGAATTACATTTGCGTGCAAGTTGCGTGTAAGCTGTAAGCAAAAGGTGAAAGAGCATGCTGGCATGATATGAAGATTATCAATAAATTTGTAGATTGCTCATATTGAACTTTATATTTGAACTACAAACTACAACATGAAAGAGAACTTGTTTCATTTCTGTTTCTCAATCAAAGTCATTTCGTTTTATCCTTAGTACCTGCGCGACAACCATGAAAGTTCAAAAGTTCTAAATTTAGCAGGTGCGATTTCTAGTAATGAACTAACGATTGTCCGATTAGAACAAGATGTGCATGTTAGTGAGGGATGCAAAACCAAGCATAAAACCACGAAGCTTAGGTCACCAAAAGTGCAGAGAGCAGAGGTCGAGGGTTAGGAATTAACTGACGAGAAAAATGTTAAGTTCATTTCACTTGCATGCAAATGCAAGATATCAACGAAGGCTTAATAGATAGCTTGGAGATTTGGAATGTATGAAACGGTTGTTTAGGTTTCCGTCTAATCTTAGCAGTCAGCATAGCATGATCTTATTAAAGCTTAATTCGATTTCAAATTAGTACATCTCTAACTCTTATTGGCTTTTCATGATTTCAGCTCAACTCACGAAAGCTGCGATTGATCTTAAAACGTACCATAACAATGCATATTTTATAAAAATAATCAGCTTTTACCACTTGAGCATTGCATAAACACAACTACACCGCACTACAACGTATCTATGGTGAGCTGCATTTGGACAAAAAAAAACCAGAGTAAAATAATCATCCAAATCTTACAGTTAAGTGTAGACAAGTATGGGATCATCCATTGGGATTTAGTGTCATTCATTGGCTTAGCTACGGTTTGACTTTCTTCCAGAGGGTACAACCTTTTTCACAACTTGATGATTGGAAATTGGAAAGTGCGCATAATAATTTACATTAGATTGTGCTTCTTATTACATTCCTTGCCTTTGAAAAAGGTGAAGCATCAAAGTTATACATAAATCATATCTAGCATTTATGATGATTTTAAATTGCTTCATTTATAAAATCTGAAATTCTGTGAGTTTTTATAACTAACAACTTAGCAGTCCAGTAAAACTACATTATGCATGATAATATACCATAGAAAATTACATACATTCGCCGAACGTGATTTAGCAAGCATAACGAATTGGCATGGAGATCCTACTCACTGGCTGTTTCTCTTTTAGCAGGAGGTAGGGTTATTGTAGCGGAGGTGATGCAGAAAGAATTCGGAATAATTATATACAATGAGGTATAAGTTGATCTGACTTTGACTTGGAGTTTTACGGCAGCCATAACACAAATTACAAATAGTTATAATGAACAAGGCAATAAACAGTACCAGTATGATCCTTTTATTGACAAGTGATAATATTATATTACGCTGCTAGTTTGCCGGGTAAATGTGCTGCTTATCCCAGAAGGTATGATGATGATGATCAATCCGTGGAAGCAAGCATTACAGGGCCCAATGATTTCATCCTCCCATTTAAATATTCATGTAGATAAAATTGTATGCGTCACACCATCAAAGTAGTGAGAGAGGATTATGTAGACAACGAACACACATTGAATGATTATTGAAGTGAAATGCACAGACATGGGATTTCGTTGAAATGGTTATGACGTCAAAGGATTAACTGCCAGTTGAATATATGATTAATAAAAACGTTACGTTGCTATAAAAAATGCTTGCGTTTTATATAATAGGTAGGCCAACTAGGTAAAAATTTACGAACAGTATAAAACTCGTGACATAACCGGCCGGAGAACCATTCATGATTGAACATTTTGACGATTAGCACCCGTAACACCAATCATATTAACATATCATCAGTTTAGTCAGTGAAAAAAATCACCTAAAGCGCCGCTGTATTATTATGTTATTTATGATTTAGGGCGTCTTCCACCTATGTTTATCAATTAATGTTTAAAAAAGAAAAGTCTCGGTGGCATTGGATTTGGATAGTGTTAAAGCAGACTGCTAGTATCTCATATTTTTCTGTGATTATTTGGCAAACAAGTTTTTGGCAACAACATTGAGTAAAAAGGAGAGAATCATCCGAGTGTCAAAAATTGCTCCTCATTTTGTTCACTGTACATGAGTAAACGATGATAGATTCGAATAATAATTGTAATTACAGGATGGGCAGTTTTACTTCTGTCCCTCTGACGCGTGATGATATTCAAGACCTAGATTTAGAAGTACCTGCTGTCTCAACCAGAGAGTCCCTTATAAGTCGCTGTCTAGCTGAACTACCAAATAATCCTTCGCTTATTACTAGACAATTTATCCGTCTTGAGGACAACGCTGTTCTCCAGTCCATGCAGTCTCTTCGCTTTAGTAATGCTTCAACAAGTGGTATGAGAATAAACTTTGTTTCCAATATACATACTATTACTTAAGTACACAATGTGTATGAAAGCTGAAATTTGAGATTTATTATCGGTTAACTTTGTGATCTATCAGATTCATCTGTCACAGCCTGTAACACCGGAGGCCGTTTTCGTGTCCTCACCTGGAATGTTCTCGCTCAAGGTAATGAAATGTCTCATTAACGTTTGCTTTCATTGAATACTGCAGGTCGTCCTTACTTTTCCTTTAAAAACTTACGAGACTCGCTTTCCCTTTCTTTTAGCCTTGGCAGTTGGTCATGACAACTTCGTAGGTCTTCCAGATGGAACATTAAACTGGACTGCGCGAAGATTTAGAATTTTACACGAGATTTTACTTTATGATCCTGACGTCATATGCCTCCAGGTTCGTCCAACTATTTAATAATTGCAGCATAGAATACATAAAATGCTAGTCTAACTTGAGTATTAACGTAAATATTTTGTTTTAATGCAGGAGGTTGACCATTTCAATTTTTTGAATACTTGCCTGACAGCCATAGGCTACCGAGGAGTATTCTGTTCAAAGCCTGATTCTCCATGTATTTACGTCACGAACAATAACGGACCTGATGGCTGTGCATTATTTTATCGTAAAGATAAATTTGATCTGATCTCTGCTTCAAGTCGAATCCTTGAGATTTGGCGCGTGCAATCCAATCAGGTTTGCAAACTAAATCTAAGCAATAATAAAATGCAATATTAAGTACTAACTGTTATGCTATGCTGAGCTAACCGATTTTTCCCTTTCCGACAATTAGGTGTGCATCTTTGCAACGCTGAGAATAAAGGAAACTGGGAAACAAGTTTGCGTTGCTACAACTCACTTGAAAGCACGTCAAGGGGCACTCCTTTCAACTATGAGGAATGAGCAAGGAAAAGATGTGGCCAATTACGTTGTGTCTTGTGGAGGAACTTCAAAACCACTAATTGTCTGTGGCGATTTTAACGCAGTTCCCACGGAGCCTGTAATTGAGACTGTTAAATCCAGGTAAAATGATCATATATGTACTTAGATATCCTTGGGCTTCACTTCACACATTTTTGGAGTCTTGAAGTCCATGGTTTTTGCGTGACCCTCGTTAATCGTTGGTGTTTGGTTGGCATGTTTTTAGACTATCCGTCGAAAGCGCATATTCTAAATTATATGGAGGAGAAGAACCTCCATACACTACCTGGAAGATTCGCGGTGATGCTGAATATTGTCACACAATTGACTATATTTTCCACAACAGGTTTGTTGCTTTCCCTAATTTGAGAATATTTTTAATGAACATTTTAATCCATTATGCATTTGTTTTTTGCATTACAGCTATTGTGACATAGAATCTCTTCTCATGTTACCTACTGAGGAACAAGTGGGCCCAAGTCGTTTACCAAATCTTCGTTACGCCTCGGATCATATAGCAATCGCGTGCGATGTCAAAATCAATTAGCTCAACTATTTTGCTGGAACAAAATTTCTCCATGATTTTACAAAAAACGCAACTTATCCTTCCGTTTAATTATCCTATCGTTCGTCAATATATGTAGAGTGTAAATGCAACTGTGTACATGTGTATGGGAAATCCATTTCCCGTTTAAAACATAAAAATTCAAATCTCTTAAACTTGTTCGATTTTTACAATTCTAAAAATATTTGTCTAAGTGTCTCGAGTAGCCATGAACTAATGTTTGGCATTATTCGATGTTTTATCAATTCGATAAGATCAATCCATTCGAATTAG
Source organism: Willowsia nigromaculata (assembly GCA_034700605.1). NCBI lineage: Eukaryota > Metazoa > Arthropoda > Collembola > Entomobryomorpha > Entomobryidae > Willowsia > Willowsia nigromaculata. Next base: position 25,891 of record JAQIXX010000171.1, on the reverse strand, counting down.
GATTTTCATTTTATGCAACAGATTCCCTCCTCCCTCTTTTTAAGTAACAACTTATTTTTAAAAAATAATTAGCGGATCATTGTAAATTGTAACTGTGATACAGCGCAATTGGTACATCAAGTATTGGTTTCATCACAAAACTACTATTGTAAACTGTAACGTAAAGCGTGTTTAACAATGTCTTTGGCTGTTAAGGCTAATCTAATCGGTTATTAAGGATCCAGGTGATTCTTGTGCTTATAAGTTCGAAAAAATTGCGTAGCTATTACCTATTTCAGTATAAATCATTGTCTTCAGTATAAATGGTAATAATGCTTCAAGTACATTACCGCGCCACTGTGCAATGGTCATGGCTTCTCCAGTGAAACAAATGTCTACCTATCTTGAGTAATCGCTATTCTAGGATACAATCCGCAATTTACAAAGCTTCAAGTCCTTACCAAAGTTCTTGTTCTTTACCGCAGCTTATACCATATATTTTACAAATACCAGTGAGAATGATGAATGTGATCAATACAGATTTTAATTTTACGTAGTGTACGATTATATATAATGCATATGGGGATGATGTACGTTCCTCGTATATAATTTTTTAAACTGAAAACTACTAACTTACGAAAGTATCTAGGTTAAGCAAACAAATAAATACAAAGTGAAGAAAAAAAACAAATAAATAAACGCTCAGTTTACAACAAAGAATCTATAAGCCTTCAAAACTGCAATTTATTTCTTATGGCCATTTAAAATATATTCATCATGATGTTCACTTAATTTACCATGTTGCATTATTTGGATCATTATAATTAATAAGAATTCTCATGATAACAGTAATAATAATAATAGTAAAACATTTTTTTTCTTTAGAAAATTTGAATGCACCGAGAGAATGGGTGGCTAAAAATAGTAACCAAAATAAGCAAATAAAGCACACTGTGCAAATATAAGACTAGTGTTACATCAAGCAAGTTTTTGTCAATTTTTTCTTGATACTTGTGTATAAATATGTATCAATCAATATTTTTTTGATATTTGTAGTACTTTACAAGCCTTAAAACCTATTAAATTATAATAATTATTTTAATACAATTTAAGCTAGTTTCTTTCATTTCAAGTGTTGTAAAGGTAAACACACTATTACTGAGAATAATGGTAAGATTGGTTAATATCGTAAATATCATGGTAAGCAGTTAGCAGAAAAGGTAACGAACACCACTTGAAACAAAGACGGTACGTGGCTAGTTTAAAAAATGGAAAAATTTTCTTTTGGAGGTTCACCTTGCAATTGCATAGATTCATTGTAAAAGTTTTGAATAACATTCAAAAGCACAAACGGCAAAATACTAGACATAGTCATATATGTCGTATTATCAATACATACAGTATATCTGATTAGCATTAGGTATGGATTACATTACTTTTAATAAGATACATAGCAATTTATTATTTAACCTATTTATAAGCAATGAAAAAGTGTAACAGTGACCATCAGTCCGGTAAATATTTTAATCGTTTCTTTCTCGTCTACTCACCCACATAACCTGCTTAGATATTAGATTACTTAGTTTTTAAAAAGAATTTCATACTCTTCGTTTTTATTGCTTATCAAGTAATATTGTCATCATTGCCACTTCTGTTATTAACAATATTTGGAAAAAATTATTTTTCATTCTCGCAGATAAATTTTTGTTTCATGCATAGCAAAATATGTATGTTTGCAATCATGATACTACTATACCATCTTTATTCAGAAAGATATCAGTAACAAGACACGATATTTTGTTTTCAACAAGGCAAAAAATGATAATTATTCGCAATTTGATAATGATAACACATTGAAAGGCAGTTTAAAATTTTGATTCACAATATTAATACTTTTATAAATTATATTTCAGTAGAAAAAGGAGCATTTTCTAAAGCTAAATTGGTCGTTGACAGGAATGAGGTGAATAGTTTCGATGTTAGGAATCAAGAGTCGGTTCTTGTGTTCCGATGATGGCATAAAAGTAGGGGTGACGATGATGGACTTGAAATATTAGATACCTTTAAACTTGCTTCTCTTGGTCGATAACTGCGGAGAAAAAAAGTTCATGGTGTAATAGTTGCAACTTGCAACAAGAAACTTCACTTGAAATCATTTTAGCTAGTAACGAAAAATCATAAATTTTGCTCAATTACCTTCCTTTGTAGGCAAGGAATTTTTCTCTTGGGTTTCCGCGTGCTTAAGCTTCTTAGGGTCAAAGCTTTCAATTCCCTCAATCAAGTTCTGCTGAACCTTCTCCGTCGCAATGGCTAAAAAAGGAGCACATCAAAAAGGTAAACAATTATTATTATACAAATACATACTCTTTTTTAAATAGGCAGTAATTCAATCAATCATACATCAACTATAGTATATCATTGGTGTGTACAAACCTTCTTTATCAGGGAGAATAATCTTCTCCTGAGTCTCAGTATGCTTAAGCTTGTTCGTGTCAAAGTCTTCAACCCCCTTCAAGATTGCTTGTTGGGTCTTTTCCGCTTGCAAATCTGAATACAATAAAGAATAAAACTTGTTCTCATCAAACTGTCTTACTCAACATGATTCACGACACATATTTAATTTCCACATTAATTCCAGGTACTACTTTCCCCAAACAACTTACAATAAATGCATTGAAGTTACATTTATCGCGACATATTTACTTATACAAAAACCCGTAAACGCATGCAGTATATATTTTTAGTAATTTACAAGCCATGAATTTATACTACTACTACAAGCTAAGTGGGTGTTAATGTGTGCAAAAGAAGCAAATCTACGAATACAATGACATTTGAGACACTAAAATGTTAAAAAATAGAAAAGAAACAAGTTTGCAACAAAACACCTTCTGCACTCGGAAGAACGACTTTCTCAGTGGTGGTTGTCTGCTTGAGGCCTTGGTTCTTATCGAAAGCCTCTACTCCATGTATAAGTTCCTCGTGCTGCTTCTCCTGCTTCACATCTTTCCAAATATTGGTGATTTAGAGAGTGAAATCATAAGAAAACATTATAAAAGCTATGTTTCGTGCAAAAACAGAGGCTTCATGCAATTTCTCATAATAATAGTCAAACTTTAAATAAACTGGACACAAAACAGATTCACAAAAAACAATAAATGTTTAGTGGCATAGTTATCTTTTTCGTCAGCATTCCATTACGAATCAGCAATTAACCGAACAACAAAATGGGTTTAAGATCTTTAAATTAACTGATCGTATCAACACATAATTCCTGAAACGCAGGCGCATGTCAAATGTGCAGCAGTGCAAATTAAATAGATTATAACAATAAACGTTGCTGTGTGCACTGAAATAAAAATAGCGGAGAGACGAAAAAGTAGTGCTTTACGCTAACGCATCATATCACGTTTTTCAAGATGAATTCAGCTACAAGCATGCGTGATTTGCTTAATTTATGGTCTTTGTGACGCAACAGAGCAATTTCTTGAAGAAAATTAACAATCTTATACGTGGTTTTGTAGGTGAAAACTTTGCTGTAAAATCATGCTATAAGTGTAGTTTTTATAATCCGCTTTGTGTGCATTCATATCTTTCTCTTTGTGCTTTTACATGGTGCTACTCTGATTCGCACCTCAAAACTCCGCTAATTGGATTCTTATTTTATTTATAATAGCTTGGTAAAATGTAAGTATCACTTGGTAAGCAAAAGTGCGGTACAATTAAATTTACCTTCAGCAGTTGGCAAGACAATCTTTTCTTGAGTGGAAGCCTTCTTCATAAGTTCAGGCTTGAAGCCCTCCAACTCAGACTTCAAATCTGCGTCAACCTTAGGAAGGTTTTCAAGCGATGGAGATCCTACTTCAGCCATTATAACGGATTTACTGAAAAAAAAGCAATACGTAAAATTTATATATAAAGTTTTCTGTCACACTTATCTCTCAATCACTCAATAGCCCTCGCATTTACAAATGATGTGGTGCCAAATACCTATTTATTTGATCAACTTGACGCACTGGAAAAATTGATGTTATGACAACTACACAAATTATTTACTGTCAAAACAATCTACTTATCAGTTATGCATGCGCATGACAGTTCAACGAAATTTGCATTTGAAGCGAGCATGTGAAAAAAAAAAAAACTTCCTATGTCACAAATAAATAAGGATTGAGTATAAAATATTATGCAATATGCTCATCATAAGCTAACGCTAACGCAACACCGCATCGCTCATTAAACCCATTCGTGCAGAATTTCATTGTAAGGAAAAATATTAGTGGCGATACCACAATATCCAGGAAGTCTTTGATTCTCGGATCTAAATACACTATACATATAAACAAAGCAACTGACTGAGCACAGCATAAACTTGTATCAATAACATATTATTACGCCTATGCGAATATACGTATGCATCGGCAATTTTAAAAAAATACAGCTACATGAAGTTTTATAATATGTTCATTATGTTGTCATTGTCAAAAAATTAAATCGCTGCTTGCTCCTCAACGAAACCTCTAGCTATAGGTCACAGTCATATTTTACGGAATAATATAATGGTTCCTACAATTAGTTTTGATGATTCATATTCTAACCAAACCTTCTGCTTCATCATCTTGTCGCTGAGCACGTATACCATGAAAATTACATCAAGTCGTATTTCCAATTATACGCACACACGGCCCCAAAATCAAGTGCATGTATAATGTATGCAACTAAATGCGTAGGGAGCGCTGAGTTTTGATTCATCTAGGAAAATGCACTTCACGCTGATTTCTTGCCACCAGCCTCTTCTCCATTTTTTATTACTAATTCACAGGTCAAAGATCCGATGAGTTAAGCATGAGTAGAGGCTGTCTAGTGTTTAGTGGAAGAGGAAAGTGTAGAATAAAGCTCCATAGTGGCGTAGGTAATATGATGGCAACAACTAGCAACAATATATTATGCGGTGGAACATCACATTATCAAAATTATGAAAGTAACTAAAACGCTAAAACTGAATTACAGAAAGACGATGGTCAATGGCATGCATGCATATCGAAGCTCGAAATATTTGTGCATAAATGTGTGCAAGAAAGTGGTGGTGGATGTCGAGGTTTTCTCTGCCCTCTTGTTCTTCTCATTTGCTATGCTGCTGATAGCAAGCCCAGCCAACCGAACCGGCAAAAATGGTTTCAACTTCAGCTAACTTCTTCACAGCTACGTTTCTAGCTTTATCTTTAAATCGATTAAAAATATTCCAGTTCAGCTTAAGTTATTATTATTATTTCTATCTTCTTCCAGCTTGAAACTTTCATCAAAAATATATGAATACTTTAAGAAAAATATAACTTGCATATTTACTACTTTCAGAAGGCTACTAACCATGCAGTCTAAGAACTTACATCTAGCACCAATGTTTAAAAAATATGAACAGCAATACTACAAGCCCACGAAGACGGCATCAAGGAATATTGTATAAACTTATGAATTCTTTACAAATATGCTTTAAAGCGTATAGGTATACCTGCTTTGAAATTCTGTGTCCTGCTACCAAACTTGCCGGACAATTAAATCATGGCTTTAAACGATGGATGTTAACGCTAAAGCTGAGATTATTTTATTTCATGTTGCTTTTAAAGGTGCTCAAGTATCAGTATAATGTTCTCTCGTAAACACGTTTTCCATTTTACCAGCCAACATGTCGAATGATAATGATGATAAGAAGATTAACACAAAAACGATTACATTTAAAATCTTATCAAGTAAGGAGGACCCTATTAATATCATTCAAAATTTTACTAACCAGGAAAAATCTACATATATTCTTGAGAGTCGATCGCTGATTTGTCTTGATGCATTTATTGCTACTACATATTATTATTATGAAACATTTAATTAACGTATTGTATAGAATAAATACAAAAGGAATGGCGAGGCCGTCTTATCATTATGATTTACGTGGTAACCAATTCTTTGAAAGAACTTCTTTCTATGGAAAAATCGTTGTTGTTTGAAGTCTTGATTGCAAAATTCTAAAGAAGAATTGTATGCTACAATAATTTGATTATAAGTAGATAACAGTTTTTATTCATACCTGGCTACAGTTAGATACCATATGGCCCAGGAAAAACTAGACTTTAGGTGTCATGACGTGTGCTTGACAATGAAATCCAAACACGTAGCCAGAGTTGCAGAATGCAAAGCAATTTAATTTTTTATTGAATTACAAAGAAATCTTAGCTTTCATTTGAAGTCTACAGTGCGGTACACCAAATATTGAATGTCAGAAGACATCCTTTTTATGTCCTAAGAACAACCTGTGTGTACCCGATTAATGTGATATGCTTTTATTTATTTGAGATGTGTGGGCGTAGAAAGCAACCAATGATACCCCATATTCTCAGCAACTTGTTTCGCCGGCTTCGCTCAATTAGTTCTGTTTTGAATTTTATTATCCTCTTATATGGAGTTTTCATCTTTTCTTCTATTATTCGTGTCTACAGAAGAAAAAAACCTGTTCAAATACTATCGGATGCGCTGTCGCCGTCATTATCATCATCATGACACGATGTCACACAACATGATGCATACACAACCCTCAAAGCACTCATTCAGGTGTATACATTAAATATTTGATATTTTACGTTTATGCTTAATGACATCTAAGTGGGAATCTTCATAAAATACATGCTGTATGTACGCCCCAAAAATTAACTGCATTACTATTGTCAACAATTAATCACAGTCGTAAACTTGAATTTTTCAATATATCGTCATCGTGACGAACAACCATTTCTAGCTTGGTTTTTCAGGTATCGTACAGCATATATCAAAATCAAATATCATTAAATATTATTACTGATTTGAGTCAAGATTTCGTACTATAAGACTTTGGGTACTTGAGAAAACATTGGTTAAAAAAGGAGTACAAAATCCAACTTGCCATTCTGTAAATCCTAGAGACAGGACAAGTGCATCCGATAAATAATACGTTGAGAGACAATTCGTCAGAGTTCAGAACTGTTTTTACAACGAAAGTTCAGAAAACTTGAAACAGCAAGGTAAATATGATGACTGCAATGCCCTCCACCAAGGTCATAATCTACACAAACCAAATCCATTTTTGGTGCCACTGTTACTTTGCTGATCAACATCTCAGTATCAAGATCATTCATACGACTTTTTGGGGTTTATAAATGTGCACTTTAAGATCGTCTGTATCAAGTCATAAATCCACACGTCCCATTCTTTTTTATTTATTTAAACTACGTACAGCATTGAGTTTATTTAATGATACCATATTGTATTTTTCCTCAGCTTTTTTCAGTCCAATTATGTATGTTTTCTATCAATGTGCAAATAAAGTCATTAAAACCGCAGTAATAGCGGATTTGTGTTCAACTGCCTCGGTTACACTTCAAACTTACCGGTAGAGGGATTCATATTTTAAATTTTGTTTTATTAGGCGAGCAATCCGAGAATATATCGATGCACTATTCCTTCATGTAAGAAAATTTGATTTAAAAGGTGATTGAATGAATTAACATTGTTAAAACGAGCGCTCCTCATTGTTAAAAAGATTCGTTTAGTATCGCTTGCCTGAGCTTTATAAATTCTCGAAGGCATGCAAGTATGTGATAGCGATACAACTTGGATAAAAGTTATTTTTAATGATGAACAAGGAACCACTTCCTTTCATACCTTAGAGCACTACTCCTGTGCGACTATTTACAAGTATAGTACAGATAGGTAAAAAAACGATGAGTGGGGCTGGTAATACCTTGACTTATTACTGAAACCTTACAAACGAGAAAAATACAATTACTGCTGCCACAATCTTATGTGCATGTTTCGCTGATCTGATTTTATACTTCGGATTCGATGCTCATCATCTTAATCATGAACTTTTTTTTAAGATAAATCCTCGGCGCCCTCCTCTTAATTAATGCCCTTCTAAATTTCCCCATTAAAACATCATGAGTCAATTTATGGCTAAAATTAATTACGATGAGTGTATAAAGTGAGCATTTATTTCCTCAATAAAAGCTTTTTAAGCATTTTGAAGATCCCTAAACTTCTTGTGGCTATTGCGTTTTTTTCGAGTTAATACCATCCGTCTAAAATTATATCCTCTATAAACCGTCAACTATAGTCTCAACCCGTATTTACACAGTAGAATAATTTTTATTTGAAGTGTCCCACCTTCCTCCCTCAAACACAGGATAAGCAAATTCCCGGTGTGTACCCCCAATAAAAGAACATTACACAGTCTACTACATTTTAAAATTATTGTGACTTTTGAATTGCACAGTCATCCTATCATAGTTAGCGTTATCACTTACCACCAAGAATCGATTAAAAATGATTGATAAAGCTGCTTTTATAATTCTTAAAAAATGTGAAGCTCCTTCAAAATTCTCATATTTTTCACTCAATTCTACGCTATTCAATTTTGAATGCGGCTGTGAATATATGGCGAGTTGCAAGTGAAAGGTCTGCATATCTTTACGGAGCCACCTGTATGTGATATCGAGCTAATCCTATATATCTTGATGGCAATGCTTAGAAGAGTAAATTATAATAGCCATTCATCCACCAGGAGCAGCAACCTATATTTGGTAGAAAGCAGAAGTCTTCTAACTGAAGCTACAACACCATATCACCACGTAAGGTCGCAGCAAGTGGTAACTCGAGAAATTAAGAAAAACCACCTTGAGTCCATATTTAAGTTGGCTGTAAAGAAACAACATATCACTCAAGATCTGATACTGATTTGACTATTATGTACTCTACTCTATCGTCATTCGCCATACATAATATTAACTATATTGTGCATTACCTATTGTAAGAGAAGAAAGACAGAAACTCACTAAAGTGGTGGTAGCGTGCTGGCGATTTTGACTGTTTTCCCAAAACTGCAGAGTACACTGCATAGTACTAAAAATGCCAATAGTTATAATAACCATATTTTTTTGAAAAACTATGTACTCTACAGAGAGGAATGCTGAAGAAGATCATGATAACGCGTCCATACAACTTTACTGTAGCCATAGTTGCTTGTGAAACTTCGGTTATCCGAACAATACACTACACTATCACTACCATTCATGTTCAAATCTAATTGCCAGCATCAAGCGGCCGACTACCATTTACTTGGCTGGCCATCATTTTTGTGTTGCTGTTGTCTTTATCAAGAAGAAAGTGTTAGATTGGAGATGCCTACATTTTTTATGAAATAGGTAATTCATTACATTGCATCGACTACACACACATTGCGCCAAAGAAAAGTAATAATGGTGAGAGGTATGAACTGAGACCAAAAACTAACTAAAAACAGTGCACTGCGCGTTGCAGATTGGTAAGCATGAGAAGCAACAGAAATCCTTCACTCCAAAAGCAAAGAGGAAAGGTACCTGGCCTAGGATGTGTTCAATTTCATTAGTAAAGCGTGAAGGGCACCGCACCATTAACGTTACGTCAGATTGTGTAGATATGGCCAGACGGGGGCAGTTTTCTCGAGTTCAAAACTCCTTTTAGATACCAGCCAGATTACACGAATATATCCATTCGCAAGATCCCACTTTCTGATTGCCATTCATATAATCCGATGTAACAACAAAGCAATGCACTCTGCTTTTCTCTATACTTTATTATTTCAGTGTTTCACTGCGCTTCTTTGCAGTACAAAACATTCTATCTACACTAGCAGCGAAAACATGATCAACCTACCGACCTGCAAAGTATGCTTTACATGAGATCTCTCTTCTAACTTAAATGCACATTTAAAAAATGCGAAAAATTTACCATCAATGCAAACAACACATTTCACAAGGATAAATAGACGGAATTATAAAACAATGCTTTCTCATTTGTTCACGTCTTTGAGTAGTGCAAATTTCTGCTCATTGCTCATATGGAGTTCACTCCATTTCTCATGCAGAAAAATTCTGAGGCATTTGCAGCCCGAATTGGAAACTCAACATTAGTAAAACCCTACCAAAATGATCCTTAAATGATAGCAAGTAAGACTCTTTTGTCCATCATAAGAAAGGACGGTGTACGAAAACACTTATTGAGGTTAGCATTAAGTGACTGATAAAATGTGCAACGTACAACATGCATTATTTTTACATTTTTACAAGAGTAGATAACTTCAGATTAAGAAACCATGGTCCATATTTGCCAGTTGGCTGCGAAATCCGCCCACTGTGCGGGGATAATACACTAAGAAATCCATAGAGATAATTTTACAAGTAATCAAAACCCATATAAATTGCATTTTTTGGCATGCCATTTATCAAAAATCATGGTAGTCAGCAAAGGCAACGCAATGTACAGGTGCATCACTTCAAGAACTATTATGATCTTATGCTAAACATTGTCTTTCCTTTGTCTGCCTCACTGTCAGTTATCAACTGACAAAGGCAAAGATAATACGCACTAATGAAATGGAATTTTGTGCATACAAAGTCAAACTATCTACAATTCGTTTCGGTAAAACATGCATTCATTTTTCATGTAGTGGCATATGAGCTCCGTCTTCTTTGATACAACATTCAGTTTTTATATCCAGCAATTCAATGTGTAGTATAATTTTGTAATTTTCCACACAGTGCGCGTTTCGTACGAAAATATTTATCATAACTTGGACATTAGTATTTTCATAACCACATCATGTTGCAAGCCGTTAGCGCCTGCATGCATGCAACTTTATGTAACTTACTTCACCACGATTGATTGTGTTAAACTGATCATGCTAAACTTAAACTTTCAATGCCTACTTTCTGTAATGAGTTGAGTAGAACAACGTTAGCCTACATTCCACTTGTAAAACGCAGTTTTATTCATGAAAAATTTACAATTAATTTAGTTTTGGCATTAAGTTTAAGACGGAATTTCAAAACGTTTTATGGCTTTTATAAGATGTTACGCTTACTTCACATGATGTGGTTACAGTATTTTGTCCACTTGTTATATCTTTTGCTACGTGACGATAGGAAGGAATTTTTTTTCTATTTATTAAACGTTATGCGGATGCGTCAATGATACATTTTTACACAAATCAGTGCAGACGACGTAAGAATAATAATATCAGGCTTGAATATTGTAAAATGAGCATTGCTTACAAGTTCCATATATGGTAACAAGATAAAAATGTTGGGAAAGGAAAATGTACGTGAGGAGACGAGCGATAAACCATTTTGGAAAAAGAGAATGGTCAAGCTAAAAGTGGCACTTTTCAAGAAAAATAATCTCCGAAGCAAGTCGCAATCAAACTTCAAGGTTCAAAGAAACGTTCCACGGATGATTGAGTGATATTTTTCGGAAAATGGCTGAACCTTGTTCATTTCTCACTTTTTCCCGTTACCATTATCATACCCGACCAAAAAATCCTAGCTTATGACAAAATCTACAGAGATAAGAATAGGAGGTACTGAGGAAGAACAAAAGCTGTTTCAAGAAGAACATTTGCTACGATTGCGTATTTTCTGTCTATTTACGACTTTGTTAATGTTGTTTATTTTCTAGTTTGAAATCGTAACGAACTTTAGAGATGATTGTAGCTAAAGTTGTGTGCCTGAATAAGCTACTGCAAGATCCATGAAAGATATAGAACTTACTTGCTGAAGCCTGGCAACTAATGCTGATTTGTTAGTTCAGAAAGTATATAGTTTTGCATTGATGAAATCAGAAAAGGGGATGGGGCCAGCTATGAAAACAATGAAAGATTCTATTCAGTTTAAAAAACATTTATTTGTGCTGTTCCTTTCATTGCTCTTACATGGAACCAGTCTAAGCAGAAGTGCAGTTTGGAACTAAACCTATATCGCTGTTTTCCACGGGCAATTAAGCTATTCAGAGAATCAGTACTAATGTATGCGCATACACTACATTTTTGGAGTTTTGGACTTCTAGAGTCCACACGCTGGATTATGTAATAAAGTGCATTTGTATTCTTGTTGCGCTCCTCTCCAAATAACAAGATTAAGGACAAGCCTACATTGCCATAAGTTTACATCTGGGTCTCATTACAAGGTTCGAAAATCTAAATTGCAGAACAGCACAATGAGCCGTCAAATATTTCTTCTTGAGAATATCAGTTTTTCTCCTTCAAAAAAGTGACATCTAAAAGTAGAGTAGCGAGAAGAGGGTGAAGTGAGGAAAGACGATAAGAATTTTACTCTGCCTGAAAAGGGACTATGTCACGATATTCAAAACTTCCTTGTCCATATGCCCCTTGCTGCATTTTCCTCTTCTCCTACATTTCCTGCACTTCTTCTACTTTGGTCAATGAGATGTAAGCACACTGCCTTTTCTTCTCAGGATTAACTAAAGACTTCTGTCAACAACATAAATGTATATTTGAAGAAAAAAATCTAAGCTTATGCCCCCTTATGGTAATGGAGTGTTGCCCGATGACTCCGTCAAAAGTTCTAAAAAAGGAAGAAATCTCTTTTTTTTACAACAAACGAAAATATGTACGATGATGCATCCTCCCCGTTTTCAAATGCTCTCATACAGAGCGCAGCGTCCAACACTAAACAACAGGGTCTTTCATACTGAGAGAAGAGATAACATTCTTCAACTTCTTCTCGAGAATTTTTTTTCCTTTCCTAATGTGTACTACAATGTCAAGCTAGTTTTTCTTTTGGATGAAACACGAAATTACTGGTCTTGACGTTCGTCGTTCCTTAAGAAATGAGTCTAGCCTGGTGCTCATGATGATGATGACGATGAGTTTACTTCTCCCATCGTCTTCTCTGACTAAAACATGACCATTAAGAGCTATACGGTGCATGATTATTAGGCTCCCTTCAAGGCATACATTTTATACAGCAAAAGGATTCATATATATAAATGTAACACTTTTGACTTTTACATTAGCAGCAATAGCAATTAGCTTCGTCTACTAGCTTAACTGTGTGCCTGCTTGCATTACATTAGTTGCTATTTATACCACCATCATGATATAACGGATTACTATTAATGTATGCAGCTGTTTAGTATGTATTCTTGGTTGTTCTGAGTTCTGCCAGATTGGATAAGTAAATCACGTCCATTATTTAAAATGATGAGATGATGATGAAATGACGATTGACAATAAGGAGAAAATTATCAACCTACTTTGTTAGCAGGACTGTAGACTTACTCAGAGATTATTTCTATATTGATCAGGATTTTATTATCAGAACTCCCTCGTTTTAACTACGTCTAATGTGTTATCATCTTCTTATCAAAATCGTAAGACAAAGCAAAGACGAATCACGAATCAGATAGGGAATCAAGTCAAAGTCCTAAAAACAATGAGACGTTGTTGTGCGTACATGTAACAACTTGTAGTCCTCTGCTAAATCAGCAGGATTTATCAGAAGCAGATATGCTTTCAAAAGATAATGTTGATGTCTATGAAATAATGCTATGACTAACAAAGTTCGATCACATGAATCATTTCCTGTGAGCTTACTTGATTATCATTATCATTGTCCCGGGCTCGATGTTCCCATATAGAAGATTCTGTGCAACTTACGAACGATTAGTCAATAATCAAAGAATAGGACTGATGTGTATCTATTAAAACATATAAATTGACATTATGGTAGATGAGCAAAAGTTGAGCTTTGCTTTTACGACCGGTGATAGCGACTCCAGTCGAGCAAAATACATGTCGCTATCATTTAGCCATGACGTGTGTGTACGATGCGCTCAACAAATTATTTCAAGTTGTAGTCTGCAATCTACTTAATGCTACGTTTAGTTAATCTGATGATGAGTAATGTGCGACCAGAAGGATGTTAACGAAATAAAGATTATTTGCATTTGCTCTCTCTCTTGGTAAGTAAATTCATAAAGCAAAACATATTTGATTTGAAAAACAAGCAATTCTACATCACACACTTTCATTGTAACAATTGAATTGCAATTTCGACCTGTGTAAGATCTAACAAATGATCCAGCAAGAAGCGAATAACGTACAAGTAAATTGTAAAAATCATGTATACCATAAAACATAATAAACTGCAAATATGAACTACTAAGAATAAACTACCATTAAATAAGACATTAGTCATCATTTTATTCACATACACAATTAAACCTACAAGTCAAGTCTTTTGTTGATATACATTCGCTGCTGCTGTGTCACATCAGATGTGATAACGAACTAACACACACGTCAAAAATTATCAATCATCAGCAATATTTTTTTTATAGAATTCATCATAACATTAATCATTACCAGTCTAACTTTTATGGTTCAAGTATTCAGCAGCACTCAACATTCATCATCCAAAATACTGATCGCGATGTCAATGGGTTGTAAACATATTATCCACTTCATAAGTAGCAAACAAAGAGCAGTGTGTGTCGTTAAACTGTATTTTCATTAGTTTCAGCAAGCGTTAACTTAAGCGATGATTTCATTTCCTGATATAACCTCTCTTAAATCCACTAAATGAGTTAAGCTCTCGAAAATCCAAAACGACCTTTTAATCACCTTAAATAACAGCAAATGAACCTGCCCAGAGAAGGGGAAACTAAATACATTTGCAAAAAATTCATGTATACGAGCCTTAGTTTCAAAAGTACCAAATGCCATTCAATTAATATTTGAAGAAATGACAACTAGGTATATCGTTAAATATTATAGGAATCTACATTCTCAAAACAGCATCACATCCGCGCTGCGTGCGTGCTGTTTTTCATAGTCATAAATGCGATGTTGTTGGGTTGCATAGAAACAAAAATGTTTGCATCGGATGCTGCTGAGCTGAATTTTTTATGCATATCATCATAACTCATCATAACAACAACATGACAAAAGGATATTGTAAGAGAAAGGCCCGTGTGACATGACAGAGAAGAAATTGTGTTGCAAAGCAGAGGAATGCCAAAGTACGCCAATAACAGTCTCAATAATAACGGCACAAAATTATTGTACGCTGCTGATGCAATAAACAATTAACTGTACCAGATCGTACCAGTGATGCATTTCTCTCTTCAATCTGGTTGTACATGTGCTTGCATATCTTCCATCTATCCGTTTTGAAACAGTAAGAATGTCCTTAGTTAGTGTCTTTATATTTATTACGCTGTCACTTAACTAACTGCTTAAATACGCCTTTCTCACCATTTATAGGCACAATGTATGTTTTTTCAATCATGACTTCTCTCATTGTGTGGTTAAACCCTTCCATATATGGACCAAATAATTGACTACTGACAAAAAATGTAGAATAATATAGAATTTGCGAAGCCAGAAGCAGAGTTGCGCTGAGTAGTCAGCAAAATCGAAAGAAAGCATTAAAAATTCTCTTTAGTTGAAGAGCACGCATTATAAACGTTCCTAACCACGACGATAGCCATTTACCCACAAAGCGTCACCAGACTGCAAAGTGACAAACTGCATAGCCCAAAGTGAAGATCTTCCTAGTTTCTCTTAATCGTAGAATGTCAAAGTTTTCAATGAAAAATTTACACAAACTGCGCTGGCCTCGTTGAAAGCTTTGTATTTATATTATGAATGTGTCATGTTACATGGTAATTTGCTAAATGGAGCAATGCAAAAAAATGTCATCAGCTTGTCAAGGAACATTTGACTCAACATTGTACACGATTTTCTTGCTAGAGCGAAAATAGAAACGATAACGTTTTTGCTTTGTTGTGCACGCGCTTCAAGACTTAATCTAGATGACAGTTTACGATCAGAATTCCTGTTCAATAATGAAAAATGAGAATTGCATATAGCCTACTACCTCAGGGACGTGTTGCGTTTCTAAAGGCTCGTCGTCAGTTTGGTTTCATTGGTTATTATAGATTCAAATTTGCCTCGGTGCTAGTGCTAAACAATTTAAAAATAACATCTGAATCTCCATCTGGTTTCAAAAGTTCGTTTTATCTTGCAGGGTGGTAAATGCATCCAACCAAGCAAACTTCATTATTATTACGATACACATGAAAATTATAAATTTGCAATGTCTAGGACGGCATTATGATATTTTGAGCTATATAAAACGATTTGAATTTCGGGGTTCGTTTCTTTAGCAAAGTTGAAGCCCACGTATCATGATGACGTGGCGTGGCAAGGTGTCAGTTAACGAGTACAAAAAGTAGTTTTTTACGATTTGAAAACAATGGATTAAGAAGAGACACGTCATTCTTCTTATACGAATGAATTACTATAATTTTCACATGATTCATTCTTTAAAAAAAATTGGAGCACAGACATCACCTATAACCCCATAACTAACTATGAGTACATGAGCCCTGCGTATCGTATCTGCACAAAATTCTTGCACACACCTTTTTTAGTGCTACTAAACTAAAACCACAAAGTTTGGCGAGGAAGACAATGCAAAAAATGCCATTTTACTCTTCCTTTCCCTACTTACACTTAATAGAACTACGAGGAAGACAATCAAGATGAGAGTATGAATGAAGAAGGTTTTTTATTTAAACTTCAAATTATTCTATAGTATTATTACTATTATCACGTTATTATTATTACTATTATATGTTCCTACGATTATATGCTTGCATTGCAACAAGAACTGTTACGGTGCAATGAAAATGAATTGTGTGTACCGCATTACTATGTTGTAGATGATTATAAGGTAACTGTTCACATTTCCTGTCTTCATTGTTAAACAATAACCACGGCATCATCATTACCACCACTACTACCTTAATACTGATATACTAATACCAGCACAGAGAGTAGAGCGCGAGTGTAAGTATGACCGTTCTTTTCTTCGGCCTATTTACGCTTCAACGAATCATTATCCTTATTATAAAAAATGTATAGTGTGATGGTAGAGCATTTATCTAACTTGGAAGAAAGATTTATTCGATTATCAAGTTTAGAAGAGTTTCTGCTCATTCACAGGAGAGGTGAATTAGGATACCTTAAACTTTAGCTTGCGAAAAATAATGTGCCGTAAATTTGAAAAATTAATTATTGGTAAAAACAAAATCTATGAATGGTAAACGATAAATACACCGTTGATATTTCATAGCCTTTCAAAGTAATGCGTCATAATATGATGATGGATGGTTAACATATGACTTATGCAAATCACATTAATAACTCGAGGCTTAGAGGAATTCAACAGCTAGTTTGATTCAAAATGATGTCAATGAATAAAAAAATCAGTAGTGTGACTAAACAATGAAAAATTGTTAACAAGCTAAACTAATAGTTTATTAAAGTACTGTCACTAAACAGACGATGAAGGCAACAACAAATGTCACTCATTTGGCATCCAAATATTGTAACTATTAACCTCTTAATTGAAAATGACAGTCCCTCAAATGTGCACTCCCTAACAATCCCAGCATTTAAAATGAATAATAACACCTGCCCTGAATGTATCCGATGAGATTTTAACTGTGTCAACTGGTGTCAAATGTAAATGCTGAAATCCCGAATTAAAATCTATGAAGCAAGTAAAAAGAATTAAAAAACTTACCTTTCAAGTTTATTCTCCAAAGAGCACAAGATATTAGACGCTGTTAAAAGCGTTTCTTAATAAAATGTAATATTTAACAAAACAAAATGATGAAAACTCGCAAAAGATTGGTTAGTAACGAAGTGGTAGAAGGAAAACACTCGATAAAAAACAGTGGTGATTGACTTGACGTTTCTCAGCACTTCTGCTCTCCTGTCACAACAACAACTAGAATGGAAGAGTGGGCTTTCGCTTTATGTCCGTTTCAAACAACTTCAAAGGAGCGTCTGTGAGTCGAGCCTGTCTCGCAGCACCGGGCAAGCAAAGAGAGAGAAACAGTGATGCTGATGCTGCCACTGAAACGGTTGATGATGATGGAGTAAAAAAGTAGGAAAGGTATAGAGACGAGTTATCTTTCTTTCGTTTTGATACACTGACACTACTCAAATGGTGTTGGTGGTGGCGATGGTGAGTAATGTAGGCAATGTTGAATGCGCTGTCTTCTGGCAGAGCATTATTGGCTGGTTTGGTGGGGTGGTTTTTGGTGAGTGAGCAATACTCTCTCTGTTCTATAAGCAGTTGGAAGACTTGTAAGCAGTAAGTACAGCGTTTTTTATCATTCATTGTGCGCTCAGTTCCCTTGCATTGTTGCTCATGCTCATATTATACTCTTTTTCAAAAGTAGTCTTCATTGTATGCAGATCTAAACTTAATGGCAGAAAGAGTAGTGGTGGAGTAAAAAGGGAAGGAGAGATGTAGAAAGGAATAATAATGAAAATAAAAATAATGTAGCGTATCACAATAACACATAATGCACAATTTGGATGCACAGTACGTTTTTCAGATTTATGATTCATTATTCAGTAATAAGAATAGGAGTTGGTGAGTGGCAGTATCAGAGAGAGAGAGAGAAGAGATGCTCCGTGTATTACATTTTCTGTGTAATCAAATAGATGCTACAAAGTTTAATTTATTAGCAGGGTTTTTATTACAGAGTTTAGTTGTGGTATGGTGTATATGGTGCTTTCTACAAAGTATTGGGCTAGAAGAATTCAAAAACTTTCTGCCGTGTATGGCCATCGGCCATGTATCCAATATTGTAAAAGGATGATTATAGTAGTAACCAGCCATTCTAAACAGTTGGAACAGCTAGCCGAATTCCATCAAATGATTTATTTAAAAAATAATAATTACAATTCTTAAACGTCCTAAGATCTATATTTTTTAGTACTTAATTCACAAATTTAAGCTTAAAACTTTTAATTCTGTGGCGGAATGTAGGGAAGGACAGAAGGGAAGACGGACGGACGGGAGACAGACATCCTCTAGTAACATCAGTACATAACCTTCACATTTCGGCTAGCTACTAATATTATGATTTGTAATGTTATTCGAATGGATATGAAAGAAAACTCTAAATTTTGCATCTTATTCATATTTTCTTTGTGGTGTTATGCAGCGTTTTTCTTGCTGTTTTGATTATTATTATTATGGCATTAAATTCTCATCTTATGTGGTAGCTATCTGCTCGTGTACTTGTATGCTCGTACGTAATCCCGTCAAAAACTGAAATGAAAAAGAGTTTAGGATGATTTGACAACTCTTATGTGTATTTAATCAAAGTATGCATCATGCATACACATACACACCTAACCATATAGTAAGAGAGACATGGAAAAGAGGCGTTCCATTCCTACGATGTTCTATTTTTCTATTGTTGGTAGATAATAATAATAAATAGCAAGTGAATGCAGTCATGATAATAGCATTAAGAAGTAGGCATACAATACAACAGCGTCCACATTAAGGGAATGATGATAATGATATGAGTAAGCTGCTAGCAAGCAAATGTTCACTCGTCTGGAAGAACTAGGCAGCAGCAGAAAAATGACGAAAAGTCTGAAAACGTCATGCCAACATCTAATCCTTCTTTCCATTTACTATTTCCATCCGTTTACTATTGAATTGAATGAACTTTTAGAGGAGAGGAGGCAAACCCTATGAAAATTACGTAGATGTTTTACCACCAATATCTTTTCCTCTGGCTTTTACATTATGTGGCTTTCCTTCCATGTGATACAAAATATGTTCATATTAGAATGGCAATTCCGTATCCAAATTGAAGTCCCAACTTCCAGCGTCATCATGAAGAAAAATCTAAACCATTACACTACCATCATACATTCAAAGAGGGATCATATCGTCGACGAAACAACAATGGAGCACCAAAACCACTTTTCTGCCTTATGCGATATGCATGGAAAACCATCCTGCCTCTCCTATTTTCTTGTTCCTCCTCATCATCGCCAAGTTTCAACTTCATCATGTTCGTGAATCCTTGAGCGGAGAGATGCATTATATAATTCAATTTTCAAAAAGGTTTGAGACTTTGTTGCCTAAAACTTTGCTACACGTACAGAGCATTAGTAATATCGTCATCTTCATTATCTCCTCTTTTGGCGATGATGGAAGAACAACTGCCAGTGGTGCTATTTATCAACTTGGATATTTCGCAGTAAAATCAATGTTGGATTATTCGAATTTGAATCACCAAGATCAGTATTATATATGTATGAGCCATACATTACTCTTTGCATTGTATGTATATAAGTATTACTATTACTACCCATATCTTTGCTTATATACCTTTGTATTGTGTATAAAGTTTCATGCTAAACCTTGAACGTATTACGGAGCTGTGCATGTGGTATCTTCACATTTGTGACCAGTGTCTGAATTGAAGGAAGGTGACGTGATGACATTGCCGAATGAGTCATCCAACTTTACTATGAATGCGAATATAAATGGTTTTTTACGGATATTCATATGGATAATAGGTAGTAACAGTAACAGTTGGTGTGGCGGCAGATATGCACGTTGTTCCTCTTGTTATGTGAATTGCATATTACGCACATAATATAGTCAGTTTGCAGAATATAGCCAAACACAAAGACGACAAAAAGGCTTGGCAGGAGCGAGTCAATTGTACAATTTTATTACTCGCCGACAGAAAAAAAGTAAACCATACGACTAACAACTGCACGGCATGGAAGAAACATTTTCAGGTTTTGGGAGAGGGATGAAACTTGAAACAAAAAACCTTCAACAAAGGCAGTAGTAATAGGTTGCAGTATGTGTGTATATATCCTTAGTGTCCACATTTCTTTGCCTTCCTCCTGGTTCAGAAAATCAACAGGGTTAACAAAGGAAGCCAGAAATAGGCAGCTACATGGAAGGGCGAAAACAAAAAGCAGCCGGATCATCATAGTGTTTCCCACTTCATTCATCGCGACCAACCCATCTTATCATGCATTCGTCAGTAAAATTTTACTTTTAACCTTCAGCTTTTTACCCATCCCAGGAAAATTGTTTGATTTTCTGTGGAAACCACAAAAGCTAGATACACTGCAGATAAGACTGTATGACTGAACACATCGGCTATATGCCGAGCAACCAGCGCAGGCCTGGTTCATTAGTTATGTATGTGTAATGAAATGACTCATTTATTGCAAACTCATCCGTTACAGTTTTGTTTAAAATTTGCATCGCATATTCTATTTTGTCTCCCTTAATTTGTGTTGAGACGAATTAAAATGGAGTCCTTAGTTACACAGTTTGAATTGCATAATATGGATTTTTCTTTGAAACAAAAACTTAGCCATTCTTTAAAAAAAATTGCAAATACTTGTTTACTATAAGCTGTCATTTTTAATTTTCCCATTAAATCATAGAAAACCCAGAAATCTTACATTTCAGCAATTTTACTTAACAGTTACATTTGGCTAAATCAGGGTGTACGCATATTTCAAAGTCCAGGCGAGAAAATCTATTTTTTGTGTTGCCTTTGGCTATTCACTATACTCTTGTTGAATTTCATTTTGCACTTTTTCTTTGCCAGAAAAGGCATGATGATCGCTAATTTCTTTGCAAAAGGCAAGGTTTGAGCCAGTTTATCCTTGTCATATAGCTTCACACCACACACAAGCCCACACGGTGATAAGGTGAATTGGACTTTCAACTAAAGAAAGCAAAAATGAATATAATTTGTCAGACATGCAAAAGCGGACTATATTTATGCATGCTGTTTGAAAAGTTACAAGTAATGTACTTAATAAATATAATGATATGACCAGCACAAATGGTCGGCTTTCGGGTTTAAAATGGCAAGATGAGCGTATAAAAAGCAAATTGTTGCAAAATGCAAAGTATGCTTTTAACTTTATGCATGTTGGGTATATTTACTTTAAAAGCACAATGCTATATGCGAAATGTAATAATTTTATTTTTTATAGATTTTGTACTTGGAAAGGGTGAAGGATAATAAGTGCAATAACATGAATTATCTGTATTGTAAGTTACAACGTCAAACTTTGCACTCGTAATATTCAGCAAAAGTCGGTACTTGATCTTCATGCGTCAAAGTCAAGCCGAAACCTAATTCCTACTAAAAATATCATTTCGTTAACCTTATAATTTAATTATCATGTTGATTTTAATTAAAATAAATATGTTTCTGGAACATTTTAACTGCTCTTTTATTTATACAAGCAACATTACAGTAACTTATTACGAACCGAGATACTGGAAGCGTTTTATTTTTGATGCGTTGACATTTTAAATAGCTACTGCAATGTTACATGATTTTTATGTTTATGCGAATTCTGAAATTATGAATTAGTCGTCTCTCGTCCATCGGGCTTGGTGAAGTATATGCATTACATGGGTCATGGTTTAATTTTTTATCTAATGCATTATGCAGTTTGAAAAGCAGTGCGATCTAACCTTTTGTTACTTTTACTTTTTGTATTGTGAGATACAATGGTATGATTTACGAAGAGCGTCAAAAGAGGGAGCAAAATTCACCAAACCGAAGCGTGTAGATACAAAGGATTTTTTATTTTTTTCCATTTTGTATTATGAAGCAATACACACGCCTTTTGTGTTTTGTTTCAAGATGAATGATTTGTGCGTTTTTATTGTGAACCATTATAAAGTCATAATTAAAAGTTGCCTCCGTCGGTAACAATATCATGTATTTTTTCAGCAAAATCGTAGCAATAAATTCAAATTTTCTATCGGTTGTATTTTTTATATTTAATAACCATTGAGTTTGCCACTGCAAAGTGATGTTTTATTGACTAAATCTGTACTTTTCAGTAGTAATAACCTAGCTTACATATTCATGAAAATATCTAGTGGTTATAAGCATTATGTATTGTAGGTGATTAGTTTGGTAAGAGAGGAGTAAATTTTTTTCGTAGTAACTATACTTAAAACCCGAAACTAGAATCATAATATGATAATATTGTGTGAGTTGACTGTGATGTAGTGTTAGAGTTTTAAACATTCTTGCTTTCTTGTCAATTATTAACTGATCTTTATTATTATAGTATTATGAGTGACGTGATGATGAGTGATTATATCACTTGCGCCTTCCATTCCCCTTTGCATGAATACATTCTTGATCCCCCACATTAGTTTTGCGTTTCTTCGTCTCAAGTTCTAGCGATGGAGACCTCGTCGAGGTTTTTAACGGCGTTTGCTGACCACTCCGTCTCGGTTTTCCACGCACAGTGGTGTTATCTTGCGAAACGGTGCTAGTTGGAACGCGTCTTCCACTTTGCTCTTGTGACGATGATACACTCTGGTGACCCTTCGATGTGGTGGCCAGAGTAGAATCTGGTTTGGGCCTACTGTTTTCTCCTCTGACTGTTACAGTAGCTAAATTATAAAGAGAAATACCTTCGAGTAAGAGTCTCGTCTTACAAAAGATTGCACCTCAAAAATGGATCTACAAAACATGTCATGCAGTAAAATGAAATACCAGAAGCATGTACAATGCTAAGTAAGTTCATAAAACAACGACTAGAAGCAGTACTTGTGGTTAGTCCAAGTTTAATAATTTTGATAGTGCTTTTACTTCAAAACTTCCAAGAAATTGGTATGCAGACAGCACTATTGGCTACGAGAAGAGAACGACTAAAGTAAAGACAAACATACATGTCAGATATTATGCAATACATAATTGGCCAAGGCCAAAGCCCTGGAAGAAAGTAGTAGTTCTACACGAAAATCTCTACCAAAACGCAAGACAATTTTTGCGTATTTTTTTGCTATTTAATTTTAAATTCTTCAGCATGACGTTATAAAAGCGTACAGTGGTTAAATACATTTATAATATGTAGAGAGTTTATTAAAATCTAAGTACGTTGAAGTCTACTAAAGAAAGTATTAAAAGATAATTTTATAATTAGTATTAGTATTTGTTTGCCACTACAGTACAGTTAACATGGTAAAAGGAATGGACATTTTTAAGTACTACTGAATTCCTCTATTATTTAACTACAACCAACGGGCGACAGTAGAGAAAAATAAGTCAAGTGAAGAGTATACACTACAAGTCAACTTGTAAGCTATATACTAATTAAAATTGAAGAAACAAAAAATTGCATAGAATAGAATACAACACGTGTCATATAAAAATACATAATTGTTATTCTTATTATTATTATTACTCTTGCCGTGTCTGTTATATTATTTCTGACTGTAAAAATGACTATGTATATTTCACTATTGCATTTTAAAGTTAATGTTTATCAAAATACTATCATAGCATTAATTATTAAACTACTATTAATACAGATTACAAGATACGTAATGTGGTATAAAGTGATGTTAATAATAGTTGGATAATTAATCATACTGATATGTTAACATACAGCTTGTCTTTGTTTTGTTGCTTTTGTATACAATAATTATTTCTTGACTTTTTGTATTACGACCTTTTTTAATTTCAAAAAAGCCGACAAGAAACTGACAACTTATTTCCAATTTTGTACTGACCATGATGTTTTGATTTGGATTTAGCATCCCTGCTTGTGGTGTGGCTACTGCCAACTCTTTTCCCATCCACGACCGAAACTTTGGCCGTTCTCATTGGCAGTTTTGTGATTTGTATAGTAGGATGCCGATGATGAACTGGTTGGCTGCTTGTTTCCCTTGGCTGTGGAGAGGACACGGATGAAGCTTCGTGTATCATCTCAGCAGCCTTTCTTCTGCTACTTGACTTTTTCGAAGTGGTTGCATAACTTGTCACACTTGTATCACTGGTGCGTTCCTTCTGAGACGGACGACCTGGCTCTCGGAACGGAGGAACGGCCATCATGGTTCCAACTCGGCTACTGTTTCCTTCCTCCCTATCCCTTGGCAAGGAAGTGCCTCTTTGCGGCGGTTTTGGTGGCTTTGGCTGTGTCTTGTATTTTTCCTCTTGCTTTTGGATTTCTCCGCTTCGTGTTGCCCTTTCCTTGTTCTGCTGAGTCAACTGAAGGGGCTTGCGAGACTTTTTAGGGAACGTTTCCGCTTCTCGTTTACTTTCATTCAAAGTAACTGCTGAACTGCCCATATCAGTCGTTACTCGCATTGATGATGCTTTCTTGGACGTTGAAGTTGACGACTTGGACATGGTGGTAGTGTCGTAACCTTCGATACTGGTTGCTTTCTTTTTAGTCTGGGTGTAATACTTTTGAGGGCAACTTATATAATGTTCTGGTTCACTGTGGACTTCTACAATGCTTTTATTTTTGTGACTTGCCGGGATTGACACTTCAGGGACGGATTTAAGGGATTTTATTGCTGGCAGGGATTTTCCCGAGTAAAGGTCATAACTTCCAAACTTTTTGTCATCCTTTGTCATAGTTCCGTTGACAGGAGGTTCAGGAATAATGGATACGATATGACTTTCTTCAGTTGTTTCCTCTCGTTCCACTGACGACTCCTTTGATGTTGAGTTATCTCGCTGCCAGGGATACACGACAGAGATTTTAGGTAAGGACTTGAGCTCCTCATTTGGAGTTGGTTTATTTCTAAAACGGATCTCAGATATCCAAGGTGGTTCCGTGTTTCGAGTTGTGGTTCCCGTTTGTTGTTTTTCTATAAGGCTCCAGTCCGTCACTCGGGTTTCTCTGCTTTTTGCCTTTGAAACCCATTCAGGTTCTGCACGAAGGGATTTAGGGAAAGTTAATGATCGTGCACCAATAGCAGCCTTACTTTGAGTTGCGGATGTGTCTTGCTGATAATGAGTCTCATAATGAGCGGGTCCCTTCCAGGTGTGGTCTAAGCTGAGAATAGGTTCCGAGCCGGAAGGATCCTTTTCCGAGCTCTCCTCAACGGTTTCAGTTGTTGTCACAGTCATTTCTCTAGAATCTTTTTCTTGAGCATGCTCATGTGATACTGTTTCATTGTAGCTTCCAATAGTTACTATTGATTTTGCCTTGCCATCACCTCGTTTAACGGTTGTTTTCGAGTCGTCATGGGAAACTTCAAGAGTAGACGAAGTATTATTATTGTTATTTCCATTAGTTTTTGCATAGAACCGGCCCCTCAACTCGGCACCTGCTTTTTCAAATGTAGCAAACTGAACAGGCAAAATTGGTGTTGGAGGCTTTTTACTAAGATATATGGACGATGAGGGTCGATTTCCAACC